>ML809868.1:61440-76839 GCA_009831015.1 Picea engelmannii
TGTCTCATCATTTGCCATTTGGTTGTAACTATATGAGATTTTTATGGATCTAGGGAGAGAATAGTGGATCTCCATTAATGGGGTAGCTTCTTATGTTCTTGTATAAATAGGAGAGCCTTCTCCTTTCAAAATAGATATGGAGAGATGATATATGATAGAGATATGGAAAGAGATATATGATAGAGATATGGAGATGGAGGAAAGATAGAGATAGATGGTGATATAGGTGTGAAGTTCAGGAAATGCTCATGTTTCGAATTGATGTAATCATATTCTTTTGAATGCAAGACATGCTTCCATTTTGATCTCTATTTCGTGTTAAGATTATGGTGTACTTGCTGAAGGATGGAAGGGCCCCCATGCACTGATGCCAGTACACCTATGTGTTGTATATAGTAGGTAAAATTTGTCATTTGTACATTCATGTTATTTTTATGTTCTTTGCTTTAGTAGTTTATAATAAACAACTTCAATCCTCGCACATATTGTGTTGTGTCTCTAAGCTTACGAGCTCCTGGTTGACATTAAATCGTTGAGAATTTATGCGACACATTTTTCACTCAACACCTACACCCTTCATCGACCAAATTATTGATTATTGTGCTGGTAGCGTAATTTTCTCTTTCATGGACGGTTTCTCAAGGTACAACCAGATTGACATTTTACCTGTTGATCAGCATAAGACAACCTTCATCTGCCTGTGGGAAACTTTCTCTTATCAGAAACTACCATTTAGCCTTAAAAATGTTGGTGCTACATTCCAGTGATTCATGTCATATTCTTTCCACAATATTAAACATATTGTGAAACCTTACCTCAACGACTTACCTGCCCACTCATCCAGTCGATCGGACCATTTTGGTCATCTACAGGCGATTTTTCTTCGACGTCGATTCTACCATATTCATTTGAACCCAAATAAATGTATTTTTGTTGTCATATCAGACCAAATCTTCATCTTTGTTGTCTCCAAGTACGAGATTCGGGTGGATCCCTTAAGGATTAGAGTTATCCTAGCTTTACCTCCACCTAAAAATCTGACACAACTCCAAAGTTTGCAGGGGAAAGCAAACTTTCTTTGTTGTTTCATTTGTAACTACGCTGAGATTACCAAAGGATTTATGTGATTGTTGTAGAAATACACCCCTTTCATCTGGGATGACACTACTCAACGATCTTTTGCTGCTCTTAAGCATGTGTTGACCCATGCACCTTTGTTGCATCCTCCAAACTATACACAAGATTATATCCTTTACTTAGTAGCCTCTACTTCCACTATTGCTATGGTGTTAGTTCAAGAGGACCATATCAGTGAGAAACACGTGATATATTATTTGAGAAAAAGTCTATCTAGTCCCGAGCTCCGATATTCACATGTTGAAAAGTTGGCTCTGCCAGTCGTCATCGTTGTCTAGAGATTCCGTCACTACATTTTTCTATGCACCACCACAGTTATCACGGACTCAAACCCCATGTATCACATTCTTACACGTCAAGTTCTTGGGGGAAAATATTCTAAATGGATCATCATCCTTCAAGAGTTTGATCTTCAATTTGTTAAGTCCAAAGCTAAAAAAGCCTTGGTGTTTGTGGAGCTTATCTGTGAATTTCCCCATGCTGATGAAGATACCGAGCCCAAAGATTCTCTCCCCGATGAGACTATGTTCCTCATCAGAACATTCAACCCTTGTTATGGAGATATCCTTCTTTATCTCTAGACCCAACGTTTTTAGCCCGATATCTCTCGTGAAGAGCATCGTTGTATCTACCATCATTCTCGTCGCTACCTTGTCGTCGATGGAACTTTGTATTGTCGTGGTATTGATACTATCCTACGATGATGTTTGACTCATGAAAAGGTTGAGCGTGTTATTAATTACTGACACCTTGGAGCCTATGGCAGCCACCTTTCTGGGATGGCTACAGCCCAGAAAATTTTACATGACGACTACTTTTGGCCCTCAATCTTCAAAGATTGTATCGAGGCTGTCAAAACGTGCTCACCCTACCAAGTTTTTCAAAACAAGGCACACACCCACCCTGCTCCATTGCATCCCATTATTTCCATCGACCCCTTTACCAAATGGGGCATTGATTTCATGCAGTGTAATCCTACCTTAGCCGGGGGGCACGGTTATATAATCGTCGTCATCGATTACTTTACAAAATGGGTTGAGGCTATGCCTACCTTTCTGAATGATGTCCATACTGCAACTCTTTTATTTTTTAACCACATAATCACTCATTTTGGTGTTCCACATGACATTGTCATTGAACATGGTTCGCACTTTTAGAACCAGATGATGAGTGAGTTTCATGCCAAGTTGGGTTTTTTCCCTGAGAACTCATCCCCATACTATCCTCAAGCTAATGGAAAATTTGAAGATATCAATAAGTTCCTTAAAACCATGATCCAACAGATGGTAGGGGAAAACAATACACCTTGGCATTTACAACTTTTCTCTTCTTTTTGGGCTTATCATACCTCAGTGAAAAATGCTACTTGATTCACTCCTTTCCAGCTAGTATATGGCATAGAAGTTGTTTTACCAATCGAGTGCAAAATTCTCTTGTTGAAACTCAAAGTAGAACTCCTTCCCCACACTTCTGCTGAAGAAGAACGTTTCTTACACTTGACTAGGTTGGATGAAACACATTGTGATGTCTCTCTCGTTAATGAGATGTATAAAAAGCGAATCAAGAATCAATACAACAAATCCGTCCATCCTCGTGCTTTTGTAGAAGGAGACCTAGTTCGCGTTTATGACCAGGCTCATGATAAGCTAGGGATAAGGAAGTTAGAACCTCTATGGCATGGTCCTTACATCGTGAAACGTTTTCTACATAGAGGTGCCTACGAACTAGTTGCATATGAAGGAATCTCCCTGGGTGAGCCCCGGAACTGGCTTTACCTTAAGAAGTACTATGCATAGAACATCTAGCATACGTGCTTTGTACACTATTGTATTTTTAGTTTGGTGTGTCTTTTTCTTTTGCATGCTCGATTTTTTTCCTTAGCCACTTATACTGTGTCTTGTGTTTCATGCGCATATGACATATTCCTTTCCTATATGAGCATGTGTTACCCTCCTCGAGATAGTTAAACTAAAAAGAGGTACTCGTCTATGTGGATGGGGGGAAAATTGAAGGAATCAAGCCAAGTAATTTTTGAGAACATTACCAGTAATTCTTATAGTCGCCCTTGAACAATTTTTTTAATCTTTGCACACATTTTTATCCGTCGAACCTCTGCACCAAACCAATACTTTTAGTTTCCTTACTCCTTTGGGTCACCTGACGAAAGTCACAGTGTCCACTGCATTATCAAGTTTTGGTCCTTGTCGAGTTTCTTTTGTCATGCCTCAGTGTTCAAGGGAAGTATCTGCCTCAAGAGTCAACCATCACAAATTCTTGTTCCAATACCCATGTCAGTCCATGCTCTTTTGATCCACCAATTACATCTTTGTTTCTGTTTCATGTCGTTGATGGGGAATACACCACGGCCCTCCCTCGACGAGTCTATTCCTTTTGACTTTAGCACATTATCCAGGAGCTAGACTTAGAAGCCAGTTAGTACCTTGGGACCTGCATGCCTCAATGGAAAGCCTCCTCATGTCCAACAGTGGGTTTACATCATTGACCTCTGATCAGATGATTCCACGGATGTTCAACTTTAGCTCATCCATTCACATTCATTGGAATGTACTAGAGTACCTTGGAATTCATTGACATCAATGGTGATTTCCCTCGTTCTTGTTAACGATTTACCTCATTGACTGGTAATCAAGTGGTTTACGCCATGTTCGACATTAGGACATCTATTCACATGGTTAGATTCATACTACATATGGATCGGTAAGAAGACCCTAGGATGAGTCATCACTCTAATATGTAATTTTCCCAAGTTGCGACGAAGTTTCTTTTTAATGTTGACACATATACTATCACATAGATCCACTTTGCATTGATCGTGGCTATGTCTGTCATCTTGTAGATCCACTATGTATTCTTCGTGGCTACAATCAGTTCAGGTCATAGGATTATAGATCCACATTGTATCTTTAGTGGATATACCTTTTTATCAATATAATTATGGATCTGCAGTGCATTTTATGGCATCCATACCTTGAAAGTATTTATCACTCAAGCATAGGTATGTCTGCCTTGGGTTTGAAACATGTCTTAACATTTGTTTGATGGTTGTGTGCAGCTTCTATCAAGTTCTCTGAGTCTGTACCCTTGCTTGAAAAAGTATACAAAGTAATTCAGTCATCATTTCTCGTCTACTAACGTTGCACTTTGGGGGGCAAAATGTTACACATCAAAATTGTTCATTAGGATGATGGCCTAGTGTCATCATTACCAATGTCGCAGGTGTCACATTTCACCTACAAGTGTCACAAATATCATACTATCGTCTTGTCTATGTTGTGTCTCAGATAACATTATCAAGAACACTTACAAGACACCTCAAAAGACTAGTTTTGAAGAGGAGAAGTCATTTGACAAAGAGTACAAGTCTTTTGCCACTGAGAAAACCACTAAAAAATAAATTTTGGAAGCCAACGTTCCACTATACACTCTCAGGGAGTTCCAACACTCTATGGCCTATTTTGGGGGAGCGTTCCAATGCTCTGTGCTCCATTCTAAGGGAGCATTGGCCTTTCTTGAGCGAATATTTGGATTGTTGAGAGAAGTTGGGGAAGAATCCCTTCATATATGGAGTTGGTTGGATTTGGATCTGAGGTCAAGGCTCGATCTTAGGGAAGATCCACAACTAAAGGAGAATAATCCTCAACTTATCCCAAGAATCTCTTAAGTGTTTAGGCATCTCCAAGCCTATATAAGGAGGCCTCTTCATGGTGAAAGGAGAGACATTGTGAAGCATCAAACTTAAGATCTCATAAGGGAGATATAATTGAAGCATCAACATTCTGTGTGGATTATTTGAGAAAGGGTTTGGACAAAGAGAGCTTGGTGAAGCTGCTGCACCTACATCCATGGTTGTAAGCATCTCACTTTGTTTGCATTAATATAAATCTATGCTTGGCCTATTTCATGAACTTGTTTTCTTTCATAGATCCATTATGAAGCTAATCACGGTAGAGTAGGAAGTATTGTTGTTGTTGCTCATTGTATTTCAGGACCTTCTGAAGAACTTGAAGATCAAGATCAGCCTAGATCGAGCAATGACAAATGTCGGTGAAAAGTATTTACCCTTATTCCTTCTTCTTCTTTGAATATTTTATCTTCATGCAAAGGAAATTCAGTGTCCATGATAGCAATTTTCTATCTTGGTCTTAAGAGTCTAGATCCCAAGAGAGAATCCACTTGTCCGCAAGGGGATTTCTCTGTAACATAGGGTTGTGGGTGTGGTGTTGTTGGCAGGGCCAGCTGCTTGACAACCTCTCCTGAGATGAGGTTCTTTTGGCTACCTCTATCCATGATGGAGTACAACGGGGTTCCTTTTACCCACATCTGTGAATGGAAGAGGCATTCTCCTTCTCCTCGCTCATCTGGTTCACTAGATTGGAGCTTGGTAGTAGAAATGGTGGCACTAGGTTCCATGTCAATGATCCATCTTCCCCTTTCTAGTTTTGGCTCAGATTTTGAACCCGCATCTGATTCAAAGGATTTCACTTCGGCCACTAGTGACTGCTTTGAGCAGCAATCAACAGTTTTATGCCAAGGGATATTATGGAAGTCACACCTCTTCTTGGTATATTTCTTTGTCTTTCCGATCTCCTTCTTTTCTTGCAGCTTCGACTGGTTTTCCTGATACTATCCATATTTTATCTGTCCTTTTTTCTGTGGGTTGGGGCCTCCCTTTCCTAGATTTTGTTGTGTAGGTTTCCCAGGCCCAAATTGTCGTGTCTTTTGTTTGAGCTTCTGCTCGATTTTGACAGCATATTGATAGGTCGCGCCAAAGGATGAGATGTCCAAAAATTCCATTTTAGACTAGATGTATCTATGCAGAGCACCGTGATACTTGAGCACCAGATGTCACTCTGAATATTTGATGCCCAACTTGGTGTGCAAGGTATGAAAGATATTTGTGAAATCTGGCACTGCTTGGTCTCTTTCTTACGGCACTGTGGTCCATTTGGTATACAAGTCATCATAACTTCCAACAGGGTAGTATTGTTCCTTAATAGCATCCATGAAGGATTCCCAGGTGGTCGTGACTGTAAATAATGAGGGTTCCTCTGTTTCCTTTTTCTCACATAAATCTTCCCACCAATATTTGACATGGGGAACGGCTTTGAGGAGCGCAAAAGTAATATTTTCTCTATTCGAAAAGTTATGGACAGAAAAATAACCTTCTAGTAGATTCAACCACTTTTCTATAGCATTTTCATCTATCTAACCTTCAAATATAGAAATATAGAAGTTTATTTGTACCTTGAAGGGGGTGGCGCCTCCTCTCAAAGAAGATGTGTCTCCTGTTGGTAGTTGTCGAAGGATTTGTGTGAAACTATCCATCATCTCATTCCTTTGTTGTGCAAGGGATTCCTCAATCAATAGTTTGAAAGGATCTCATGTCCCTTCATCTTTATTTTCTACTACCATGAGAGCTCACTTGGGCATGTGAGATCTTTTTTCCTCAAGAAAAATAATCTTGAGACCCAACTCTTTGTACTCCAACCTCATTGGGGAAATGCATTAAAATGACAAGGAGCAGACTGCTCTGATACCACTGATCCGGATTTTATGAGAAAAAATAAATGACTACATATTATTAATAGGTTCTTAACACTAAATAACATAGATACAGTAAAACTGGTTTTCTATTCAATAAGGAAATAAGTTGAAACTGTAAAATGCAGCAGAAACAAGCTTGTTGGAATGGTGGCAGCTTATCTCTGAGGAGAGATGGGACGGTTGCGCTCATTTGCAAGAAGATGATTACAATGAGGCTCTGAAGGCCTTTTTACTATAAAAAGGAATGCCAAAAACCCTAGACGTCCAAAAACTTAATCTTAGGAGATGAAGCACCAAAAGTCATGTGGGCCCCGTCTAGGTAAGTTAGAACATCAACTTCTCGGGGTCATAACTTTTGCATACGATCTTCGTTTTAGGAATATGATATCCCATTGGAAAGGTATCATAGAGGATATTAATTTTGGGGACTCAATGATGCCTTGGAATATCATTGAGAAGATTGATCCTGAAAAACCTTCATTTAGGCCCTCAAAATGGCCCCGAAAGTTAAAACTGCTAAAAATAGTAAATTATCAAAATTGTCAAAAAATTGTTTTTAACCAGTTAGAAAAGGTGGGTGGCCACTGATATCCACCTGGATCACTACATTTCTTCCTTTAACTCGATATCAGTCATGATGCATCAGGCATCAAACTGTCTTAGGCCAAGTATCCATGAGATCTCCTTGACATATTTCATATCACAGACTACAAGTCTTCCTTGAATCCTTTCCTATTAGGATTCATACTTGATGATAAGGGGGCACCCCAATGTTGGACATCACACTCTACAGACAGCTAGTGGGAAGCTTGTTGTATCTCACACACTCCAGACTAAATCTCTCCTATGTAGTTGGAGCAGTCTCTAGGTTCATGCAGAAGCCGCATGAACTACATTAGAAAGATACAAAGCATATCCTTTGATACATACAGGGAAACATCACCTTTGGGATTCATTATGAAGTATACTCTACATTGGACCTCATCAGGTTCACTGATTCTGGTTGGGATGGTGATAGTATTGATCTCTAGGCCACATCTGGTGACTCACTCAGTCTTTGTTTCGAGCCTATTTGTTGGTCAAGAAAGAAGCAGACTAATATTTATCTATATTCAATTGAGGCATAGTACAAAGGGGTAGTTAACATAACCATTCAGGCTATGTGGCTAGAACATTTTCTCACTAAGTTGGGAATTCAATTTCATCGGTCAATCGTCATCTAGTGTGACAACCAAATCACTCTGAATTTCTGCAGAGATCCAGTTCAGAGGAAGCATATGAAATACATCGAGATCCACATGCGTTACATCTGGGACTTAGTACATGAGGGGATCATTGACTTTTTGTTTTTTCCTTCAGTATAACTGACTACAGACATCTTCACAAAGACCTTCATGAGAAAAAGTTCCTTTCTCTACGTAGTCATCTTGGAGTGAAGGACACAGTTTCCTAGCAACTGTCGGTTCTTATTTTTACATACATTTCACTTTGAGAAGGGGGGGTGGTTCATCCTTCGTCATTTATTTCAGCATATATTTTGTATTTGCGTACCTAACATGGCCTCATTGTCGGGACACATTATTTACTTTCACCATAGTGATGTTCAGGGGGGTGTTGGAGATACTTCACACACACCTAGGATTTCTTTTTCCTAAGGTTTTCGCTATGTTTATTAGTCATTATTCAATATCCTATATCTTACAAAGAATATTCCTCTAGGATAATATTCTCTTCAGTTCACACTTGAGTTTGATCAATTGAGTTTGTTAGCACTTTGTAATTTCTCAGGCTTGGGAAGAAATTGAAAGAGGTAACCACAAACCGCATTAGAGTCCAAGATCTAGCCCCCCAGACCAAGAGAGGGATCTCTCTATAAGTTTTAGATTTGTTTTAAATAATATATTAGGCTAGCTATCTAGTTCAGGGTTGGGTTTTTTTATTGGAGTTGGTCGAAACAGGAAGAAAAGCCATTGGTAAATGGAGTCACAAGTTGAGGTTTAGTCAATGATAGGTTCTATAGATAGCCCTACAGGGAAAGGTAGGCATTCTTTTTGGATTCTTTGATGTTGATTTTGGATTTGGAGGAAAAATATAAGAGGAACAGGTTATAACACAATAATAAAGAATCCTAGAATTAACCCTTAAGAAAAAAACATGATAATTATGTCTAAGCGAGAATCAGAGTGTATATCTCAACAAATTATGTTCTTTAAAGTTCTTAGCATAATTTAGAATATGAATAACTTAAGAAACACAATGGAAACAAATTAAAATGGTAGAAGAAATTCACCACCAATATTGACACATGAATCCTATAACTGCTACAATTGTATTATTAGATTGATGAACTGTGGCTCTATGAGTTGATTACAATAATGAGCACTTTTTCTTCAACAATTTTGAACTCCTTTTACATCAAAATTACAAGAGATATATAGGTACTTGATCTGGATTTTATGAGAAGAATGAAATGACTATAGATTATTAACAGATAGTTAACACAGAATAACAAAGATACAGTAAAATTGGTTTTCTATTCAATAAGGAAATAAGTTGAAACTGTAAAATGTAGCAGAAAACAAGCTCGCTGGAATGGTGGGGGCTTATATCTGAGGAGAGATGTGAAGGTTGCGCTCATTCGCAAGAAGATAATTACAATCAAGCTCTGAAGGCATTTTTACAATAAATAGGAGTTTCAAAAACCCTAGACATCCAAAAACCTAACTCCAGGAGATGAAGCACCAAAAGTCATGTGGGCCCCGTTTGGGTAAGTCAGTTCATCAACTTCTTGTGGTCGTAACACTTGCATACGAGCTATGTTTTAGGTGTACGATAGCCCGTTGGAAAGATCTATACGAGGACTACAAAAATTACCGAAATTTTCATGTTGAATTTAAATGACTGCAATGTACCCAAAAAAACATCGTTTAGGGCCTCAAAATGACTCTGGAAGTTCAGGACCCAAAAAAATGTTAAAAATAGTAAATTACAAAAATTTCTAGAAAGTTGTTTTGAGCCAGCTGGAAAAGGTGGGTGGCCACCAATATCCACCTGGATCAATCCTCCCTCCTTAGGAATCAATGGTCTCCATTGCATTGAGTTCCCCCATCAGATGAGACTGAATTTGGCCCTAGGTGAGCCACTTGCCTTGGTGCAGGAGCTACCCTTCTTTGACGACTCAAAAAAGTTGGATCCTTTGTTGTCTAGTGCCCTTGATATGTGTGTCCACAATATGATCACTGGATGCCTGTTGTATGCATTCGAGGTTGATATCTTTTGGTGTCAGTTGTTCTGCTATGTCCGAGGTGTCCAATAATGGTGGGAAATAAGGCCAAAGGAGGTCCACGTTAAACACTGGGTGCAGACCAAGGAAAGGAGGAATGTTGAGCTCAAAAGAATTATCCCCCATATCCTTAGTGATGGTGTACATCCCATAATAGAGTGGGAGAAGATTTTGATGGGGTCCTATAAGGAATTCTTTCTGCAAGTGCAACCAAACTTTGTTGCCGACCTGAAACTTATGTGTCACCTGATGTTTATCATGGTTTTGCTTGTACTTGTAATTGGACTTTTGTAGGATATCATGATCCTGTTGGCAGATGTGTTGGATCCAATCAATGAACCTGGTGTCTTTTTCAGCTTTAGCATGAGCTGAGTCAGTTGAGGTGACGCAAGGGGAAGTGCAACATCTATGGGACCCAATGGTTGGAATCCCAACCCCACCTAAATGGGGTTGTGGCCGGTTGAGTTATACAATGCTCATTTGTAGCTATGATGGACATAAGGAATACTCTCATCCCATGTGAGAGGGTGCTTGGAATTATACATGCGTAGGATATGAACGATCATTCTATTTACGACCTCGATTTTTCCATCTGTCTGGGGGTGGAAGGCCATGGATTTGGTGAGCTTGGTGTCCGACAGTGACCAGAGGCTCGACCAGAATGTGCTAAGAAATCAACTGTCCTAATCTGATATAATGGTTTTTGGGATCCCAAAATGTACCCAGACTCGTTCAAAGAAGAGCTTGGCAGTGGATTTTGTTGTGATGTTCTTCTTGCAGGCAACCAGAATCGCCATCTTAGAAAAGAAATCAACAACCAAAAAAACATATTCACTTCCCTGCTTGGTGGATGCGAGGCCCGACATGTAGCCCATTGAGATAGATTCCCATGGCCTTTCAGGAGTAGGAAGAGGCGTGTAGAGTCCCTATTTCTTAGTGGTCAGTTTTCCAATAGCGTAGGTAGTGCAACACCTGATATACTTGTTGACCTCCTATCGAAGTTTCGGCCAGTAGAAATGTTTCTGTAGCATCGCCACTATCGTTTAAACGAAGAAGTGTCCTACCACTTGACTGTAGTGGGATTCTCAGATCATCTTCACTCGCTTGCTTGATGGAACAGAGATATGGCCCAAATGACACAACAACCCCTCCTAAAGATGGAAATTATCGACAACTACATTTGGACCCAACATTTGGTAGGTGGTGGTGAAGTCAGGGTCTGTCTCATAGAGTTGGGGACATCCAAAGGTATCATGGTCGCAAGAGTCTAGCACTATGGTGAGTGTCACGACTAACGGTCTACTAAGGTAATCAGTGACGTAGTTGGTGCTTATTTTTTTATACTTGATGTTGAGGTGGAATTGTTGTAATTATGTGGACCACTTTTGATGGTGTTCATTCTATAATTTGCCTTGTGTCTGCATGAACTGCAATGGCTTATGATCACTGTGGATGATTGTCTCCCTCACATAAATGTAATGTATCCACTGGTGGTAGGCTTTTATAATGGAGTACATTTCTTTGTCATAAGTAGCGTACTTATGGAAAACATCTGATAGTGTCTCACTATGATAGGCCATGGGGTGGCCGTGCTGAATGGGAATGGAACCCACAGCATAGTCTAAAGAATTTGTCTCGATCTCAAAGGGTTGTTGTAGGTATGGTAGTAAAAGTACTGGGGCTGAGCACAAAATTTTCTTCAAAACATCGAACACTTGTTGTTGGGACCAGCCCCATGCAAATTATTCCTTACCACCACCCCTAGTTATTTGGTTGAGGGCCCATGCAATATGGCAGAATCCCAACACGAACCTGCGGTATAAATTGGCAAGGCCCAAGAAGCTCCAAAGATCAGGGAGTGTGGTTGGGTCTGGTCAGTCATGGATGACTTGGATCTTGGCTGAATCCACATGTACGCCATGTTGATAAAAAATGTAGCCCAGGTAATGGACCCTGTCCATGCCAAAGGATCATTTTTCCAATTTGGCGTATAGCTTGTGTTGTCGCAGGGTGTGCAGAACCTGTTGAATAGTTCCAAGTGTTCTTCCCAAGACTTGTTGTAAATGAGAATTTCATCTAGATACACCACTACAAAATTATTGGTGAATGATCACACGATATCGTCCATCATCCTCATGAAAGTGGCTGGAGCATTTGTCAAACCAAAGGGCATGACTAACAATTCAAAAAGGCCTTCCTTTGACTTAAAGGTAGTGTTCCATACATCTGTCTGTTCTATCGGGACCTGGTGGTAGCCAAACTTGAGATCAATCTTACTGAAGTATTTGGCCCCCATGAGTTTATCAAGGAGGTCGTCGATTCAGGGAATTGGGTATCAGTTTCTGACTGTGATTTTATTCAGGGCTCGGTAATCATTGCAGAGTCACCAGGTTTCACCTTTCTTCTATACCAACATGATTTGGATCCCACAAGGTGATGATTTGGGATGGATATGCCCCTTTTGGAGCAGTTCTTGGATCTTTCTCTTGATCTCCTCATTATCTAACATAGAGCGGTGATAGACAGGCCCATTGGGAAGCAGTGCGTCAGGGGTCATATCGATGGGGTTCTTGACTTGACAGTGTAGAGGTACCTCAGTAAGTGAGGACAAGATATCCGATTATTCTTTGATGACCTTATCTACTTGCTTATGTTGTGTGGAGTGGTCGATCGCAAAGACCCTGGATGTGGTTTTGATCTTTCTCTCATTCCAAGAGTGAATCATGAAGAAGACAAACTTCCCCATTTGAGAGATGACCTTCCTAAATTGCTTGGCAGAGATCAAGGAAATAACATTAGGTGGGACTACCTCGGGTATCCTGTACAATTTCCTATTCAAAGTAATAATATCACTATGAGGCCTAGACTCATATACAACATGATGTTTCCATAAATAAGGTTGGCCCAAAAGAACATTACAAACTTCGAGAGGAGAAAAATCACACAATACCTCGTCTTTGAAGGGCTTGATGTCTTACGATAGTCGAAACTGTTGGCTAACGTAGAGATCGCTTCCTTGGAAGAGCCATCTAATGGTGTAGGGTTGTGGGTGTGATGTTTTCAACAAGGCCAACCACTTGACAACCTCTGCTGAGATGATGTTCTTCTGGTTACCGCTATCAATGATGAAGTGAAATAGGGTGCCTTTTACCCACATGTGTGAATAGAAGAGGCGCTCTCCTTCTTCTGGCTTGTCTGGTTCATCAGGCTTGAGCTTGGTGGTAGCAATGGTGGCACTGAGTTCCACATCAATGATCCATATTCCCCTTTCTAGTTCTGAATTAGAGTCATAACCTGCATTCAATTTAGAGGCTTTCACTTCAGCCACCAACGACTGCTATGAGCGATAGTCAACAATGTTATTCCAAGGGCTCTTATGGAAGTCACACCACTTCCCGGTATCTTTCTTTGTCTTTCTGGTGTCCCTCTTTGCTTGCGCGGCTTGGACTGGTTGTCCTAATACTGCCCATCTTTCTTTTGTCCTTTTTTCTGTGGGTTGGGGCCACCCTTTCCTATCTTTTGCTGTGAGGGGTTCCCGGGCCCAAATTGTAGCGTCTTTTGTTTGAGCTTCTGCTCGATTTTAACGACATATCAGTAGGTCGCGCCCAAGGACTAGATGTCCAGAAATTCCATTTTGGTCTGGATGTATCTATGCAAAGTACCACGATATTTTATCACTAGATGTCACTCTGAATCTTTTATACCCATCTTGGTGCGCAAGGTATAGAATATATTTGTGAACTTTGGCACTGCTTGGTCTCTTTCTTGCCGCAGTGTGGTCCATTTGGTATACAAGTCGTCATAATTTCCAATAGGGTAGTATTGTTCCTTAATAACATTTTTAAAGGATTCCCAGGTGGTCGTGACTATAAAAAATGAGGGTTCCTCTATTTCCTTTTTCTCACAGAAAGTTTCCCACCAATCTTTGACATGGGGAACAGCTTTGAGGAGCGCAAAAGTAATCTTTTCTCTATTAGAAAATTTATGGATAGAAAAATACCCTTCTAGTAAATTCAAAAAATTGTCTAAACTATCTGCCTCTATCTAACCTTCATATATAGGGGCATGCGAGAGCTTTGGTCCTCAAGAGAAACAAGCTCGAGACCCAATTCTTTGTACTCTGACCTTGTTGGGGACATGCATTAAGATGAAAAGGAGTAGACCACTCTGATACCACTAATCTGTATTTTATGAGCAGAATGAAATGACTATAGATTATTAATAGATGCTTAATTCAAAATAACAAAGATACAGTAAAACCAGTTTTCTATTCAATAAGGAAATAAGCTGAAACTATAAAATCTAGCAGAAAACAAGCTTGTTGGAATGGTGGTAGCTTATCTCTGAGGAGAGATGTGACGACTACACTCATTTACAAGAAGATAATTACAATCAGGCTCTGAAGGAATTTTTACAATAAACAAGAGTTTTGAAAACCCTAGACATCCAAAAACCTAACCCTATTATATGAAGCACCAAAAGTCATGTGGGCCCCATTTGGGTAAGTCAGTACATCAACTTCCCGGGGTCGTAACTTTTGCATACGATATTCGTTTTAGGCATATGATATCTCATTGGAAATATCTATCCGAGGACTACAAAAATTGCCAAAAAATTCATGGAGAAATTTTTTGATTGCAACATACCCAAAAAAATGTCCTTTAGGGCCTCGAAATGGCTCCAGAAGTTCAAGACCCATAAAACTGCTAAAAGTAGTAAATGACGAAAATTGACAAAACGTTGTTTTGAGCCAGATGGAAAAGGTGGGTGGCCACCGATATCTAATTGGATCAGCACCTCAAGCTCAAGGGTTCGAATCTAACTGATCCCGAAAAAGAGCAGCTTGTTACATTAAAATCTGGCACTATATCCCCAAATAATAGACTGAACAACTACAAAAATAGGGGTCAAATACTTGATCATATCTTTCAAATATTGATAGTTGTTACAAAAATGGAGGTTTTTGTATATGAACTCATATTGGAGAAAAAATTCCCTATGTTTTTGGAAATTCGTCTCCAACTCTCTGGAATCTGCATTTGAAAAAGATGAGTAAAACAGGAAGCAAATAAATCTTGAAAATAGGCCCACAAGATGGTCTCAATTCTCCCAATCCGTAGAAGCTATGAAAAATATGGGAGAGTTTATTGTTCCTTGTCCCATGCTGAAAAAAATCTCTTTCGGTTTTTCAAAATTCGCACTGGTTTTCCCAGAGATTGCCTCAGAAAATGACTGGTCAAATTATGCGAAAAACAGTTTTTATTTGGGGAAAGGTGGTTTTCGGAGAGGGAAAAGTGGTTTCCATAAGGGGGATAGGGCGGTAAATGGTTTTATGGGGGGGACAGTACAAAATGATATGAGAGTGAGATTTGGTGGGAGAAAACCACTTTTTCTAGACCCCCCCCCCCCCCTTT
>ML809868.1:77082-101315 GCA_009831015.1 Picea engelmannii
AACCACTTTTGTTTTACCTGTTTTTTTATTTTTGTTATATATATATATATATATATATATATATATATATATATATATATGTGTGTGTGTGTGTGTGTGGTGGGAGAAAACCAACTTTTCTGTGTGTGTGTGGTGGGAGAAAACCAACTTTTCTGGACCCCACCCCTTTGTTAAAGTTCATATGGCAAGGGGGTGAGAACAAAATGGGGATCGTTGATTTTATTTGTATTGTTATTGGGATGTGTGCACGTATGAAGTACCAGAGGGGATTTAAGACTTAGGATATATATTTATTTGTTTTATTATATAATGTTTATTTCATTTAAACTTTAATTTTGTTTTGTTTTTATTTAATTTTTGTTTTCTTTTGTTTTACTTGTTTTTTTATTTTTGTTATATATATATATATATATAAACAAAACATATATATATGTTTTGTTTATAATGTTTTGTATTTATGTATTTTTATTTTTTGTTTTGTTTTTATGTTTTAGTTTTATTATAAAAAAAAAATAATTAATTGTTTTTATTATTAATTGTTTATTAATTAGTTATTATTTTTTTTTAAATTAATTTTTTATTATGATCTTAATTTTATTATTACCCTAACCTAATTACTAATTATTAACACTATTAATTTAAATTGATTAATTGTTTATTATTAATTACTCTATTAAACTAATCTGATTACTAACCTACTAATTAATTCTTACATTATTAATTTAAATACTTATTAAACTAATTAGTATTTTATTATCCTAAGGTTATATAACTTTTTTTATGCAAGGATGAGTGGTGGGTGAGATGTGGCCAATGAGATAAATGGACAAGGGAGTGAGTGGCGCAGAGGTGAATGAAGGATTGGGCAAAATGGATGGAGGGGCAAAGTCTTTTCAGAAAACCAGGCAAGCCAGGATCCTTTTTTGAAATAATTTACAACATGGAATATTATTTTCAATCCTAAAATCACTGAAAAATGGATATCAATTAGCATAATGATTATCCTATAAAATTATAGGACCCTAACATAGGATCCACTTGGGGATGGAAGCTCTAAAGAGGTGTCAAGAATCGCATATCTCTAAATATGAATATCAGTTCTTTATCCATTGATTTGTTCCCAAAATTGAAGACTGCAACTTGTTCCATGTCCTTCTTTTGTACCTATTTCAAACTTGTGAGCTTTAACCTGTGACCTTCTCCATCTAAACTAAACCCAATTGCAAACTGAAAATCAAAACTGTAATTGCTCCAAACTAAAAATGAAACTCTTAAAGAAAAACTGAAATGTAATGAAAAAGGTGCCTTCCAAGCAAGCTTATTTGCACACCTACCTACCCTACGCTACTAGAAATCATGTTGCAGGATCAAGTAATATGAAATATCCAATATATCCAATCAAGTAACCAATTCAATGATTTTTCTCCTTGACTATGCTTGATCACAATCAAAATAAGGCAGTGTGATGCCGAAAGAAACTCATAATGTATTTGGTTTTCACTGTGAAACCATAGTTGAGTGTTTAAATAGAAAAAAGATTCCATGTACATCATTGTAGGATCTATAAAATCATAGATTCCATGCCCTGCTTAATAATTCTGAATATGTTATGTAACTTGATTGTCATGTTTTCTCTGTTCATAGGTGGTGTCTTCTTTACATACTCTTCCAGATGTGACTTGTCCAACTCTCTATCCACATAATAACATTCCTCATTCTTAATATCAAAGGGAAAAGATAGGAATGTGTCTTTTTGGCTATGATGAAAAGAGACTTCAAAATAAAAACCCTGAAATGAAAAAGTTGGGTGTATTTCCTGATCTTTTAAAACATCAAGTTCTTTTTCAATGTCCTTGGAAAATTCATCCAAAAAATGGATCTTATCATCTGAACTACTTTTACATGATTTTAAATAAGAATACAAACATGCATAAAAGTTTTCATCAATTTCCTCATCAATGTACATATCATTCCACTCTTGAAAACCTTGAATAGAAATAAGGGCTACTACAAATTCTATCTTTTCCATCCATGTTTCCAAGAAAATAATCCAAAAAACTGAAAAAGATCTTATGGATTTGGCGGGTAAACCACCAGCCCAAATTCTACATTTCCCTTGGAATGAATCATAAAAAAATCCTAGGAAAACATATTCATGTTTGACTCTAAGAAGCTTAGTGAAATCACGAAAATTTTATATACGCATCAAAGTCAAACTCAAATCCTCACCATTAAATTTTGGACCATTTCTCAAACAATATCCATCCTTGGGTAAAGGATTTCGAAAACCATAAATATGTGAAAATTCCAAACATGCATACCTTGAAACAATTATAGCAACATATGAGTTCTTCATTAGCCTAGTGGAGTCATCTTCAAACTGCTTATTTGATGTGTTGAGTCGCCAAGTGAATGGTACAACCTTCCTATGTTTGGCTTATGTTCAGCATCAAAAGTCAAATCTAAGCTTTGATGCACATTTATGAGGAACATTACCCAGTATGGTCGCCAAAAATGTTAGCACTCTGTAATTTCTCAGCCTAAGGAAGAAATTGACAGAGGTAACCACAAACCACTTTGGAGTCCAGGATCTATCCCCCCTAGACCCAAAGAGGGGTCTCTCTATGATTTGTTATCTTTGTTTTAAAGAATATATCAGGCTAGCTATCTAGTTCATGGTTAGTTTTTTTTTATTGGAGTTGGTCTAAACAAGAAGAAAATTCATTGGGAAATGGAGTCACAAGTTGAATTTCAGTCAAGGACAGGTTCTACAGACAACCCTACAGGGAAAGGTAGGCATTATTGTTGGATTCTTGGATGTTGATTTTAGATTTGGAGGGAAAATATGAGAGGACCAGGTTATAACAAGGAAATAAAGAATACTGGAATTAACCCTTAAGCAGAAAACATGATAATTATGTCTCAGCCAGAATCAGAGTGTATATCTCAACAAATTAGGTTCGTTAAACTTATTAGCATAATTTAGAATATGAATAACTTAAGAAACACAATGGAAACAAATTACAGTGATAGAATCACTTCACCACCAAGATTGACACATGAATCCTGTAACTACTGCAAATGTATTATTGGATTGATGAACTATGGATCTGTGAGTTGATTACAATAATGAGCACTTTTTATTCAATAGGTTCCAACTCCTTTTAAATCCAAATTACAAGAGATATATAGGTACCTCAAGCTCAGGGGTTCGAATCTAGCTTGTCCCCAAAAGGAGCAGATGGTTACATTAAAAGCTAGCACTGTATCCCTGTTATCCACAATTTTGGTCATCGTGATGATGTTATGATAATGTTATGATGATGGAAAATCAATCTTTTCACTAAGAACAATTTCCTAAGAAAAGTTACAATTGTCTGCTTCCAGAAATCATATTTTTCAAAGAAGTTCGCAGGCTGCCTATATATTTGCCTGCGAGAATGCCTGATTCTCGCAGGCTGTATTAAGCTGGGGTGTGAGGGGTTCGCACTTTAATTAACTGCCAGGGTGTGAACATCTTCTTAAAGAGGAAAAAGATGAAGTTCTCGAGCCTTCTAGAAGGGAATCTTCAAGAAGAATGAGTTGGGTAGTGAATGGTTATCTAAGTACTGGCTTTCCTGATATCTTAGGATCATTTCCTATCCAAGTAACTAATCTATCTTCTCCTATATATTGAGGAGATTTATCATGGAAAGGGTTAAGAAGAAAACTAGCAAGAGATTGATTGGAGAATTAGTGCAAGACTGTATGGAGGACTGATGCTACAGCAGCTAGAAACAGCAAGGTCATCAAAAGTGGGGTATTTTATTCATGCATGAGTAAGTGTGTCTGTCAGAGCTAGGAGCCATCGAAAGGAGACCTACGACATCAAGGCTCAGGCTGTAAGTTTCACTTTCAATTAATTAAATACAGTAATGTGTCCCTTTCCCATAAAGATGACATCACTTTATTACATAACTCCTTGATCATATGTATAGACTAACTATTGAATATATTAATCTGCCTTTACTTCGATTGGTTTGTGTTGTTGTGATCTGAATGGTGAAAGAGCATTGGAGCGAAGCTTGGAACAACAGAGATAGAAGGAAAGCGTTCACAAGGTATGTCCATAATCCTTACCTCTTAGTTCATTCAATAGGTTAGATCTAGGGAAAGTGTATTATTTTGTCCTGTTTTGTTCTAGATCCAGGTGGATCTAGGAAGATCGGTTTGTGTCCACACTCACGGATTTATCCTGAAACAAAATTGGCGACTCCACTGGGGATCTATTCCCTTTTTCTTTATTTTTTTTGAGTTTCCTGTGGCCATTTTCTCGATTTGCATTTCTCTCTTGTTTTTTCAGTGTCTGAGTCCTCAGGATATCCTGAGAGACCTTCTGGGTCTATAAGCCATCTTGAATTTTGCTTGCATTTTCAAAAATTTTATTATCTTCAGGAGTTCTCGCACTGTGTTCATTGATAGCCTGCGAGAACCAGTCAAGTTCGCACCATGCACATAGGGTCCAGTGTGAACACCTCGCACCTTGATTCAAGGTGGCCTGTGAGAACGATATCTTCTCGCACTGTGTAACACTGCTTGCCTGCGAGCAGGATTTTTGAAAATTTTGAAATTAAGTTTTGACTTTTTCAATTGCTCAGAATAGTTGAATTGTGTCTTTTTGGCTTATTGGATCCTTGACTTATACATCTCTTGCCTTAGTTTGCTTGCTGGAACAGATTTAGGGTTTCTAGGTCTTTCTTGCTTTTGGTAGCTTGACTTTCGTTTCTTGGCTCTATTCAGCATTTTCTTTCTCTCTGACTTCTGGAGTTGAGTCTGTCTGATTGGCTGAGAACCAGTGATTGGTAGAGGGTCAAGTGCTTGGTGTTTTCTCTTTTGCTTGGTGGTTCGAAAGAACATTTTTCGTTTGCATTGAGAAGCCTCATTGGTTTGCATTTTGTTTTTACTTTCATTGAAAGCGTTGGTTGGGTTGTTATTGTTGTTTACTTACGGTTTGATTTTCTTTTCTCATTAATCAGAGTTCTTCTTGGAAAGTGAACAACAATTTTATTTCAAGATTTTGTTTTTGCCTTTTCAAAAACATTGAAAATCAAGTTTTAGAGTTTATTGAAGTATTTGAAAAAGACATATAAACATTACTCATTGACGAATGATTGTTTGTATCGGGATCTGAAAGGAAATTGTGCATTGCATTTGCATTGTAGTAACAGAGTTGATTTGGAAAATTTTCTCTCTCTCCCATAACTAGGATTCATGGAATGAAAAGAATTATATTTCATCATTATCCTTGCATTATTTGGGTCAGAGTCATACATCATGAGTCTCACTTTCGTTACCTTTGAGTAAACAACAACTCTTAAAAATATTGTGTAATATTAAAATTGATCTAGTAACTCTCTTCTAGGGCTCTTTTACACCAACATTTAGCTAGGCTAGTGCTTTGGAGTAGGAAGAGAGACACACTCTCCAAAAGCTCAAAAACACACAATAGAATCTTGAGTTAGGGAGTGTTAAAATCCATTTGCAACATATTGTCCTGGGACGCCCTTCTAACACAAGGGTCAAGCACTAGGTCGCATTGGTGTTGGCAGAGTTACTAACCCTGCTTTGTTGACATCGGTGTAGAGATTGCACGTATTTCGGGGATCACTCCGAGGTATACCCACATTTATTAGTGGAAGCCTTTGAGTTGGTTTCGGGTTTGATACCCTGCCCTTGCATGTGGATCGGACTGACGACTATTCCCCCAGGCTGTACTGTTGTTTGTGGTGACCTTAGTGGCCTATCTCTCTAGGTTCTTACCCAAGGTGACTGTGGAGGGGAAAGTCTTCACGATACCTGGAATCGACGTTGATCAAACTCACTCAGGCTCCTTGGAGGGTATACCCACGATTATGTGTGGGAGCTTGCACCAAGGCGTAAGTATGTTAAGCAGGTCGTTAACATAACTTTTCCACCTTAGCCTCGCCCCTTCTCATCTCGTTGTTGCGACATTGGATTTCATCACCAACTAGTGGCTTCAAAATTAGAAGGTATTGTTTGCTTGGTGATTGCTTCCTAGGTTTTGTTTACTAGTGAGTGTTGTTTATTTCTCGAATTTGACCTTAGGGATTTTCTCACGGAACTTGTCACTTGTTTACAATTTCTCCCCCGCGGCATTCTCATAGAAGGCAAGGATTATCTCCAGAACATCTGGACGATCCTCAACCTAATGGTACACCTGAGGGTTCGCCCCATCAGACTGAAGTCCCTGTGGTTACTTCACCACCCGGGGAAACCAGTGACGTTCCAATTGTCACCACACCACTTCCACAAGATGAACGAACTGATTCTCTAGAATAATTTCGAGTTACCAACACTATAGAGGACTATCGCATTCATCGTGGTGAACGACCTATTGGCCAAGTAAATCCTCCTGAAGAAACCATTGTCACAGCTTCTGAATCAACTGTTGGGCCTTCTCATGGTGTAGTAGGCCAAGATCCTTTTTGGTCGGGTAATCTCCATCGAGTTCGTTTTGGTACAGAGTCACCCCCTATCTACGCAATCAACCCTCCTGTGACTTCTGAGACAGAGGCTACACCCAAGACTACTACTTACCGCTTTGTTCTTCCTCCCGAGATGGCCCATCTCACGAATACTACGAGTGTCCAAACTGAGGTTACTGCAGCTACTCTGGCTTCTATTAATACCCAGCAAATTCCTGATGTCATTCCAACATTACCACCCGGTTACCATGCGCTGAATGCATTGTTGAATGTTGCCAATCCAACACCTCCGCAGACCCCAGCCGGTTCTCCAGGTGGTCCTCCTTTTCCTGGGCATCCTATTCCCGGTTCATCCCGACACTCCCTCTATTTCCTTCTGGTAATCCTAACCCTAGTGGTACTATCCCAACTGTAGCACCAAACCCACAAATTCTTGTTGGTGGACAGGGTGGTACGGTTCCTTTTCCTTTTCCCAGACACAACACAGTTACTACACAACCTACAGTTGGCACACAACTTCCAGGTGGAACTATACCTACAGTAGGGGGACCAACCTCCCCTTCTGGACAAAATATACCCCCTGAATTGGCCCAGTATTGGACTCGACTTCTATAGAACTTTCCTCAAAATGCTGGGGGGGAAAAAGTTGTCCCTACCGTTGGCCAACCTTATCCTAGGGTAACCAATCCTATTTGGGGTTCGGGTCAAACTACTCAACCCCAGGTCCCTACTCAAACTCAAGGTTACAATCCTTAGGGTTACTATCCTATCCGTCCGCCATAGAGTTAGCCAGGGCCTTCCCTCTATGGACGGTCTGCTTACGGTCCTACTGGTTTGCCGACAAGGCTTCCACCCCAAAGCCATCAGTACCCGCAAGTAAACCGACAGTTTCCTTTCCTTGGTACTTTGGATTTGCCATATTTGTCTAGGATTCTAAATGATCCTATTCATCACTCTCCTCAATGCCCTACTATCCCTGCTAAACTTCCATCAGATATTCCGAAATACGATGGAAAGACGGGAGAGGACCCAAATAATCATGTCATGACTTTTCATTTATGGTGTTCGTCCAACTCGCTGATGGATGACTCCATTCGTCTACGTCTTTTTCAAAGAACTCTTACTGGTTCCGCTGCAAAGTGGTACATTGAATTGCCACGAGGTTTCTTCTCCGGTTTTAATACCCTGGCTATGGATTTTCTTACACATTACCAGTTACCGATCCGTTATGATACCGGGACTGAGATTTTAACTTCTTTTAAACAATCTAAAGGCACTCATATCTCGGATCATATACATGAATGGAGATGGAGATGACATCTCATCAAACTTGAGCTCCCTGATCAGTTACTGGCAGAATGGTTCACGAAATCCTTTGTGAACGAGATTTGTAAGGAAATCGCCATGGGTGGTGTTTTTACAGAGGAGAAGGATATAAGTCATACCCAATATCTTGATCTCATTTATTCGCAAACGGGAACATTGTACGATTTTATACCTGACCTACCCCGTCCTGGTACTTCCAGCGCTTCAACTACTCCAGCTGCCTCGCATGCAGCTGATGGTGTGATTGGTTCTACTCATACCCACTCACATTTTGTTTCAACTACAACCCCTAAATCCACATATTCTAATGTTCAAAATGCTCGTCTCCTGCTCCTCCCACTGGTAAAACCTCTGAAGTGAACGTTGTTCAATCTACATCGACCGTAAAAAAGAAATCAAAGAAAGGGAGAGGCAAGAATAAGGAGAGTAAAAATAATAATCCAAATGAACAAAAAAAAAACCCTCATGTTGATGATCGGGATAAGCGCAAACCACGCTACCCTTTCCTTATCTGTGGTGACAATCACTACACGAAGGATTGTCCTAAACGTGCCGAAGTTAATAAGTTTCTTCAAGGAACGCCCAAACCCTCTACGCCGGTTGTCTTGTCCCAACCCTTCCCGTCTCAGCAACAGTCCTCCTTGGTCATTCATGACCAACCATCTACTTCTACGAAATCATATGTTTTGATGTGCACTGGTGATTCTAAGAACAATGACATTGCCATCGCAACTAGAGCCAAAGACTATTCTCCTTCTAAGGAGAAGGTTGACGATTTACCTCCTGATTTGGTACAACTCTCTCCGCCAAATCCACCTATGAACGGTCCTCTTCATCTCGAAAGACCAAGCCTTGATACAGTCCTACAACCCCTAAAAGGTGTTGTTAAGAAGTTGGCATTCAATCCTCATGCTCGTGCGGCCCAGAACTATATCATTGTCGAAGATCTGGCCCAAGCACCTTCAGCAATGTCTTCCCTTGAAGTCCTTCAGTCTTGTCCTGTGCAACAGAGAGCTCTGTTGAAAGCCATAGGTGGAATCGATCCTACAGATACGAATTTGATAGTCTTTGACTTGGACGACCATGTTCCAAGGTTACCCCCATAGCTCGCATTTCAGATACAAGTTATTGTCTCCGACAAGAGCATTTTCCGAACTATTGTTGATGAGGGTGCCTCTACGTGTGTAATGTCTTTTACTTGTTGGAAAGCCATTGGCTCTCCTCCGTTAACTGAGTCACAAAATACTTTGAAAGCCTTCAATGGCTTAGGTTTTAAACCTTACGGTGTTCTTCCGTCGTTGCCAATTACTCTCTAAGGTAAGACCGTCCAAGTTGAAGTGGAAGTTTTCGATGCTCCCCTAGATTATAATCTTCTTCTTGGCCGTATCTGGGTAGATTCCATGTGAGTTGTTGTGTCAACATTGTTCCGGGTAGTCCGTTTTCCCCATCAAAGAAAGATCATTACGGTTGATCAACTTGCCTTCTTTAATTCCGATACTTGCATTGGAAATGTGTCGTTTATAGATAAAACCCCGCCGGGTTATGAGAATGTTGGAGTCGGTCTCTTAAAAGACTCTTCGCTAATGGGTACTTTTACCATACCACCACCACCTGATATTCTACACCCGTCAGTTTCTTTGATTAATATGATCTATGTTGTTCCTTATGAACTTCCAGTGTCTTTTGACCCGTGGATAGTCCTTGATCGTGGAGATCATGCTCGTTTCAGCGATGTCATGCCGTTAATTCCGGCTGAGTCTACTTATCATGCGATTCAATCGGCAACACCTTCTACACCCTCTCTTGAGGAGTTGTCTCCCGATCCTTTCCATGTCATCTTCCCCACTGACGAGATGATCATGTCCCTCATGGCCGATACACCTTGAGATGATGGGCATCATCGTTCCATACTGTTTCTGGAACAACACACTCTCGAGAATTACCAGCGGATTTCGACTCCGTCGACCGTTGTTGTCATATCAACTATTCCCGAATCTACACATGATGTGTTTGCGGAAGGGAACCTCAGCAATATTTCTCCCATGATACCCATTGATATTTCAGTTAAACCTGGGATAGTTGAAAATGTTCATATTGGAGCTTCGTGTTCTCCAGAGGAAATTGTCACCTATACTGCTTTGTTCAAGGAATTTTGTGATGTCTTTGCCTGGAGTTACGAAGAGATGCTAGGTATCGACCCCGCTATCATTGTTCATGAAATGAAGACATACCCCGGAGCTAAACCAGTCCGGAAACGCCTCCATCCTGTCCATCCACATAAAGCGGCAGCCATCAAGCTCGAAGTTGAAAAACTTCTCAAAGCCGGTTTTATTTATCCCGTGGCTCTGACAGAATGGGTTTCTAACCCTGTACCAATTGATAAGAAAGGTGGTAGTATACGTGTTTTTTTTTATTATCAGGATATCAAGAAATCCTTTCCAAAGGACAACTTTCCAACCCCTTTCGTCGACCAAATCGTCGATGACTGTGCCGGTAGTGAAATCTTTTCTCTTATGGATGGATTCTCTGGCTATAATCAAATTAACATCGCTCCTGAGGACCAACATAAAACTGCTTTTATTTGTCCTTGGGGCACCTTCACCTACAGAAAACTTCCCTTCGATCTTAAGAACGCAGGTGCTACGTTTCAGCGTGCTATGTCTTATGCATTTCACGATATAAATCATATCGTTCAACCTTATTTGGATGATTTTCCAGCTCATTCTTTACGCCGAGTCGATCACCCTAATCATCTCCGAGCAATTTTCATTCGTTGTCGGTTCTATCGCATTCGCCTAAACCCTCATAAGTGTGTCTTTTGCGTAGAGTCTGGTTGTCTCCTCAATTACATTGTTTCACATCAGGGGATCTAGGTATATCATATTAAGGTTGAGGCAATTCTTAATCTCCCTCCTCATTCTTCACTGCGCTAGTTACAAAGTTTGCAGGGGAAAGCAAACTTTCTTCGTCGCTTCATCCCGAATTATGCTGAGATTACTCGGGGTTTTACACGTCTTCTAAAGAAGGGTTCAGATTTTGTCTAGGATAAGGTTGCTAACAACGCTTTTGAATATTTAAATTTATCCCTCGCAAAAGCTCCTCTTCTTTTCCCTCCCGACTATAGTCTGGACTACTATCTTTATCTAGATTCTTCTGAGTATACTATCGGCATGGTCCTCGTTCAAGAGGATGATGCACACAATGAGCATGTTATATATTACTTGAGTCGGAGTCTCACTTTGACGGAAATAAAGTACCAACATGTTGAGAAACTGGCTTTGGCTGCTGTTCAAGCAGTTCAACATTTTCGTCATTATATTCTCTCCAGGAAGACTACAGTGATTTCACATTGTAACCCCATGCAACATATATTGACACGTCAATTGCTAGGGGGAAAGTAATCCAAGTGGATTGTCATTCTCCAGGAGTTCGATTTGGCATTCGATCGAGCCACGTCGAAGAAATCCCTAGTTTTCGCTGAGTTAATTTGTGATTTTCCCCACACTGCCACGGAAAGGGTCGCAGTCGATTCGTTACCTGACGAATCACTTTTCCTTATCAATACTGATGATATTTGGTACGGAGATATCATTATATATCTCCAAACTCAAACTTTCTAACCTGCTTTGTCTAGTGTTGAACGACGTCACGTCCGTTATCAAGCACGTCATTATATTATCCTCGGTGATACTCTTTACCGTTGAGGCATTGACTCTGTCTTTCGGCGTTGTTTGAATTTTGAAGAAGCTAAGAAATCTTTGAATGACTGCCATTCAGGAGCATGTGGTGGTCATATGTTTGGGTATGCTACTACCCAGAAGATCTTACGTGCAGGTTACTTTTGGTCTTCTTTATTCAATGACTACATCACTGTTGTTCAGAAGTGTCATGCCTGCCAGACCTATAATCAGAAGATTCGGTCGCATCCTGCTCCCCTTCATCCTGTAGTATCCGTAGGTCCTTTTGCGAAATGGGGCATTGATTTCATGACATGTCACCCTCACTCGGTCGGGGGGCATGGTTATATTATTGTAGCTGTTGATTATTTTACTAAGTGGGCCGAGGCGATGCCGACATTCGATAATTCTGGGAAGACTGCAGCATTATTTCTTTTCAACCATGTCATCACTCGTTTTGGTGTTCCTCAGGCTATCGTTACCGATCACGGTAGTCATTTTAGAAATTATATGATGTCTGAACTTACAGAGAAGTTGGGTCTTCGTCATGATAGCTCAACACCCTATTATCCACAGGTCAATGGCCAGGTCAAAGCCATTAATAAAATTCTTATAACTATGATTCGACGGATGATAGGCATCCATAAAACTAGCTGGCACACGATGTTGTTTTCGGCATTGTGGGCGTATCGGACATCTGTTAAATCTGCTACAGGTTTTACGCCTTTTCGATTAGTTTATGGCATGGAAGCCATTCTGCCAATAGAATGTGAAATACCTTCTTTGAAGCTAGCTGTAGATCTCTTACCTAATACTTATGCCGAAGAGGAACGTCTGTTGTATCTGATGCAATTAGACGAGACTCGTCGTGATGCTACTCTTGTAATAGAAGCCCAGAAGAAACGTGTTAAGGCACAATATGACAAGCATGTCAAACCTCGTGTCTTCTCTGAAGGAGATCTTTTTCTTTTGTATGAAAAAGATAAATATGTCTTAGGAGATGAGAAATTCGAACCAATGTGGAGTGGGCCTTACGTTGTTAGCAAAGTTTTGGAAAAAGGAGTGTATGAGCTAGTTGATTATGATGGTGTACCTTTGAGTGAACCCAGAAATGGGTTGTACTTAAAGAAGTACTATGCATGAGTCATTTATGCACTAGTACTTGTATTTTATGTATCATAATGCGTGTGTGTGTTTCTTTTAGTTTTTCTTTTGACGTTATCTGGTCTCTGCCCTTACGTAACGTAGTGTTTGATTGCCAGATGTCAGAGTATTTGCTTCCTTATATTGGCTTCACTAACGGTGCTAGCCATAGTACTCGGAACCTAGCTTCCGCTTCCTGGGAAATCTATGCCCCAACAAACGAGCTTATATCTTTACGAGGTGTATGTCTTGGCCGAGCAACCAACAACATCGCAGAGTATAGCGTCATGGTTGAATTACTGGTTGATTCTATCTCTCTCAGAATTTGTCATTTGGTTGTCCGACTTGACTCGCAGTTGGTATTACTACAGCTCAGTAATGTATATTCTATTTGAATTCCTACTCTATTAAGGGTATATTTGTGAATTCGCCTCTTGGAACAGTATTTTGATCACATTGAATATCAACACATTCCTAGATGTCTTAATACATTGACAGATGTTTTAGCTAATTATGTATTGGACAGGCATTTAAATCACTTATAAATCAAACACATTAACATGTACACAATGTAAAGTAAGCCGGTATAAGCCATGTATATATATATAACGATCAAAGTTTGTTTTTACAAAATGTGTCCGAAGACCAAAATATCAAAATTGAAGCCTATAGCTTCTACATAATGACATCAAGGATGATGTTCACGATAGCACACTAATGTCCTAGCAACTCTGCGGAGCAGTTGACCCATAGAGGCAGAGACTCCCATAGTGTGACGCTGGTCGCGTCGTGGAATCTCCTCCAGAGTCATATCTGGAATGTCTGCCATCAGACCCTCTAAGTTCTGCTCCACTGTCAGATAGTCCTCGGCATACTGTGGAGCTGCTACTGCTGTCTCTCCTTCCCGCTGGATAGGAGAACTATCGGAAGGTCTGTATGGTCCAACATATGTGTTATCAACAAGAAGTTGGTGTTAGTCTTCAGGTAACACTATAAAAACAAAAACATTTAAATAGGATAAAAACTCAAAAACATTTAAAAACAAGAAAATTTGTGTACTTCTTACCGAGGTCTCCCCACTGTGCGTCTTTAGGAAGTGCAAGATCTGGATCTCCTCTGAAGTCTAGCCCGACGTAGGCGTAGTCGTCTACCATAAGCATCTGGGTCTGCAACCAGTCAAAGAAAACATTGTCATATTTGACGATAGGACCTGCCACATGTTGGGCCATGAGCCGACACCACCGTAACATCCTCGGATCTCTGGGACCAGGAAGATTCCACTCAGCCTGCAGACAAAGTACCGGGACTCTCTCCAAGAAGAAAGACACTAACAATAATCCATAACCAAACTGTTTTATATTTCCACGCCTGCTCTTAGTCAATTGTTTCTTGACATTGCGTAATACTGCGTCAGCCCAGTTGAAAACCCGGGGCTCAGTACACTTGATGGCATACTGGAAATAGCTCTGCAGACATGGATGATTTTAGGGGCTAAATTTCGCTCATGTGCTAATTTTCCATGGTTTTTCCAAAAACGAGATTCTCTATTTTAAAAATCATTCGCCCAAATTCTATAGGATAAAATTATTTTACCTTAAAAATAGCCAAAATTTTATAAAAACTATATAAAATCTTTATAAATTTGAATAATTTTACAAAAATATCGCCAAACATTTATAGTTGGCATATGAAGGATTAGTACTATTCGCCAAGGTTTCTACATTTTAAAACAAATTTCCATCCTTAAAATCATCCTTGTCTGCAGAGCCATATGTGGAGCAGCACTTCCCGCCATTCGAGCAATGGTAAAGAGAATGGTACGGAGAGTCAAATCGGTCACTCCCCAAATTTCCACTTTTCCTTTATGTTGTTCAGCCTCAGGCACGCAATACTGGTTGCAATACTCACTCATTTTTAAACCCGCTGCTCTGCTACCAAACAAACTGACATAGGACCCACGCCTGGATAATATAGTCAAGAAATAGATGTCCTCAATGTCGATAGTCAAGGTATGGGCTCCCACGATGAACACTTGTTGGGCCGGATCCCACATCCGGACTAAGTATTCCAATAATCGAACTTGGGTTCTCATGCCCGGGATGAGGAAATACTTTAAGAGACCACAGTATCTTAGGGAAACTATGGTTGGAGGATGGTTTTCCACATTGGCATTATCCTCCTCATGCTCCCGTTCCTGCCACTCTAACACCATGATTGTGGCTAATAACCTGCATAAAAAACACACAAACATGATTAGTGATTTCATTCATGAGATAAAATTCTTGTAATTGGTTAAACGTTGCATAAAATTTTGAATTATGCGTTGTTCGCAGGTGGGCTATTATGTGCTGTGAAAACTTCTCGCAGGCTACTTAAAGACCACCTGCGATAATGGGTCATTCTCACAGGCCTTGTATGGGCCACCTGCGAGAATGATTCCACGCGCATAGGGTTCAAAAAATCAAGTGAAAACTGAACTTTTTACCAATGAAATTGAATTTCTAAACCATGAAAAGATAAGGGATGAGGCACTTACCAAAATATAGTTGACGGCACGTTAGATGGTCTCCCGTAGCCCCTGGAATTCGATGCCGAAGGTAGAGGGTAAATGAGGGTTTTTTGAGCACTCAATGGTAAAATGTGAAAATGGTATGGTAAATTTTGTTATTTGTTCATTTTATTACTTTTTACTATATCAAAAGTGGGTTTTTTATGTTTATTCTTTATTTAACCCTAATCACTAATGTAAACATGAGTGAAAATGACTTGCAGGTGAGAAGTATGGATGGTTATGGACAAAATTTTTCCCTGGTGTGGTGTGATTTTGGTTGTTTCTTATGGTTTTTACCTAAAACCACGAGCGCCTTTTGTCCTTTCTTGCGCTTGTAAAAAACATAAGAATGTGACCGAGCGTCGTTTTATCACTTTTTTGGGCTCGCTGCAGTTACATGAAAAAGGAACCCCCCTGGAGTTATCTTTAAGATTTATTCACACTCTCTAAACATGAAAAGATTACCGAGCGATATTTCTATTTTTACGCTCGTTAAAGTATTTCAAGTATGCGTCCTTCGAGCGATAGTTTAACCCTTTTTCGGTCTCGTTGGACTATTGTACGAAAAAGGAACTGAGAGAGTTCTCTTTTAAGTGTTTTTGCAAACTCTATAATCTTGAAAAACCTTCGATTTTACTATCTCTGGACTCGTTAAACAAACATTGACAAACCCGTAATAGGACCGAACCACTCCTTCCTAGGGTTCGTTAAAAATACTCCAAGGGACTCATCCGAAGGATGAGCTTATATCAACAAGCATATGTGATCCTCTTCAAGCTTGCATAAAAATAAAGAGGTACTTTCCAGAAATGGTGGGGGGAAATTTGGAAAAGGGATATGTTTCATCGTTGAATTGATTGGCAGTAAGTGTCGCTCTTGAACATGACACCCCATATTCATCATTTGAAGCCGATTTGGGAAATCCATTTGTCTCTCATTCGATTTGATAACAAGGTATTTCCATATGTCATCTTTGAGTCAATGCTACCAAATCGTTGGTCATGTCTTTCATATGTTCAAGAGCAGTTCATCTGAAACCTCTATTTGAGTCGGCCATCTGCAGTTATCCATTCATTCTGTGTCGGCCTTCCTTGTGTCCAAAGTTCAATTGCCACATACTTTGTTTCACTTTCAAACTCAGTTACTCATTTCGTGTCATTGATGGGGGATACATCAAGGCCCTCCTATGACGAGTCTTGTTCCATCGACTTAAGCACATTATCCGGAATCAAGACTTAGAAATTATTCAGTACCTTGGAGCTTGCATGCCTTAATGGCAAGTTCCTCGCTTTCGACAGTGGGTTTACATCATTAACCCCTGATCGAGAGATTCCATCGGGTGTTCGACATCAACTAATTTATTCAAAGTCGATGGATTGTACTATAGTACCTTGGGACTCATTGACATCATTGGTGATTTCCCTCGCACTTGTTAACGGTTACATCAATGACCGGTAATCAAGTGGTTTCTACTATGTTCGACTTCAACACATGTAATCACATGGTTAGATTCGTACTTTGGGCGATGAGATTGAAAACCCTGGATATTGTCTTTCTTATCGAGGTTGCGATGGAGTATATATGTATAAATTATGACACATAGATCCACTATGTATGTTTCGTGGCTATGTCGTCTTGATTCAAACTTTGTTGCATAGATCCACAGTGTATTCAGGTGGCTATGCTATATTGTGACAACATGGATCCACAGTGTATGATTGGTGGCCATGACCTTTGTTTATGATGTCATCAGTCTATTATCTGAGTATGGGAATTCCTACCTCAGGAATTGGTATACATGATACTCTGCTGATGCTTGGATGTTTGCAGGTCTCTGATTAGATGTGCTATTGGTTCTTGACACACACATGCAGCTTACAAAGTCTATTGACTGTCACTGATTCCACTCTCAGACTTTGGAGGGCATTCTGTTATCCACAATTTTGGTCATCATGATTATGTTATGATAATGTTATGATGATGGAAAATCAAGCTTTTCACTAAGAACAATTTCCTGAGAAAAGTTACAATTGCCTGCTTCCAGATATCATATTTTTCAAAGAAGTTCGCAGGCTGCCTATATATTTGCCTGCGAGAATGCCTAATTCTTGCAGGCTGTATTAAGCTGGGGTGCGAGGGGTTCGCACTATACTTAACTGCCAGGGTGCGAACATCTTCTTAAAGAGGAAAAATATGAAGTTCTCGAGCCTTCTAGAAGGGAATCTTCGAGAAGAATGAGCTGGGTAGCGAATGGTTACCTAAGTATTGGCTTTCCTGATATCTTGGGATCATTTCCTATCCAAGTAACTAATCTATCTTCTCCTATATATTGTGGATATTTCTCATGGAAAGGTTTAATAAGAAAACTAGCAAGAGATTGATTGGAGAATTAGTGCAAGATTGTATGGAGGATTGATGCTACAGCAGCTAGAAACAACAAGGTCATCAAAAGTGATTGATTTTCTTCATGCATGAGAAAGTGTGTGTGTCAGAGCTAGGAGCCATCGAAAGGAGACCTACGACATCAAGTCTTGGGCTGTAAGTTTCACTTTCAATTAATTCAATATAGTAATATGTCCCTTTCCCATAAAGATCATGTCACTTTATTACATAAATCCTTGATCATATGTATAGACTAACTATTGAATATATTAATCTGCCTTTACTTCGATTGGTTTGTGTTGTTGTGATCTGAACGGTGCAAGAGCATTGGAGCAAAGCTTGGAACAACAGATATATAAGGAAAGTGTTCACAAGGTATGTCCATAATCCTTACCTCTTAGTTCATTCAATAGGTTAGATCTAGGGAAAGTGTATTATTCTGTCATGTTTTGTTCTAGATCCAGGTGGATCTAGGGAGATCGGTTTGTATCTGTACTCATGGATTTATCCTGAAACAATCCCAAAAAGATAGATCAAACAACTACAAAAGTAGGGGTCAAAGACTTGATCGTATCTTTCAAATATTGAAAGTTGTTACAAAAATGGAGGTTTTTGTATATAAACTCATATTGGAGAAAAAAATCCCTCTATTTTTGGAAATCTGTCTTCATCTCTCCAGACTTTGCATTTGAAAAAGATGAGTAAAATAGGCAGAAAATAAATATTGAAAATAGGCTCCAACGATGGTCTCAATTCTCCCAATCTGTAGTAGTTGTGAAAAATATGGGAGAGGTTATTTTTCTTTTGCCCGTGCTAAGAAAAAACCTCTTTCGGGTTTTCAAAATTCTCCCTGGTTTTCCCGTAGATCGCCTCGTAAAATGTGACGGCAACATGAACTCCCTGTTGCATGACTTCTTCCTCAGGACCCTATTTTTCTTGGCCTAAAGAGATCCAAGACTCTTCTATTTCCCTATCGGGAAATCTGCACCCACAGTTCTTTCCACGTGACCCTCCTTCCTTGATTTATTGGAGGATCGAAACTTCGCGGCTCGCGGATTCACTTTCTATCTTTTGGGCTCTCGAATCTCTGAGACCCGATGCGCCAGTCAATGCTGACTTCTACCTCCGCTATCGGGACTTCGCTCTATCGCGTCTTCGCAACTCGCGTGACCAAACAACTCCTTCCTCGACTCCTGATGCCCGAGAAGCCAAAAGGCCGAGACTTGCGACCTCACTTCCTCGTGACTTCGCCCCTCGTGATATCAAATGACTCTTACCTCAACTCCTGAGGCCTGAGACGTTGAACCTCCGATAGTTTATACCACCTGCCTTCCACTATCCTGTGTGGCCCCTGCTACTTCGTAGCTATCGAAATATCACCTCTCACTATATTCGCGACTTCTGTTGCGTAGAATTGGAGTCTCGCCTCACGAACTCCCGATATGTCGATCCACGAGTAGAACCAACGCCCCCCATGATCCCGATCGACGGCTCTTGCCCTCCTGAGATTTTAGCCTCTCCAAGTTCACACGGTAACTTACATGTACCTCGGTGATATCTGACGACTCATGGAACCTCGCGGATTCTCCACAGAGAATACCGACCATCTATCTCTTCTTCTTACGCAATCCACAAACAAGAAATGTCTCTCCACGAGACTTGTTTGCCAACCTGAGTCTCTTCCTGAAACATGCTTATGCACAACTTCTGGCGTGGCCCTTCAACGAACTTGAAGGTCTATCCCTCGTAAGTTTCTTTCCACAACTTTCGAGTCCCTTTAAGGGAATTCTTGCTCGCACTCCTTGCGGAAAATCTTCAGCAACTCCTAAGTGTTGAAGCTTCGACTCTGTGCACGCCTGCAGCAGCAGTCTTAATTCCCTTTGCTCAGAATCACAACTTTGAGACTTCGTCCAGCCTGCGCATGCCTTGCACAGCTCCGGGCCAAATCTGCACTTCTGAGATGAATGGAAACAAAAGCTTTCTCTAATTGAACCCTGCAGTCACGCACTCCTTGCGGACAAATTCAACTGCACTCCTTGCAGGAATTCTCTGGCTCACTTAGAGAAACAATTTGAACTCATTCACTCATCCTCTCAGACTTTTGTTCATTCATAAAATCACATACACAGCATATAAAAGCAAATGTATGACAGGAAGAAAACATTCATGAGCATAATATCAACACACAGAGAATAGACACATAACCATGAAATTGAATCAAAGCTTTCTTCTATTAATTCAATATCAGTACATGGATGTTCTCTACATAGTTCTCTGCTTGCTCTTGCTCTCCTGCTTCAATATGTTACAATGTACAGGTGAGGGTGTATATATCTGTTTTCCCTCTCGAACTCTAAACTATCAAATCTAGACTTAAATATTCTATCTACTTCACATTAACTATCTTAAATGCCTCATCTACCTAAGGACGAGAGCTTAAAGGCTCAAGGTCCATTATAATATACAAAGTGCGCTTCATTAAATCCACACATTAGTGTTTGGCTCAACAATATCAAGGTGTTTCAAAATTTGTGCTGGCATTGTCCAGCTGTCTTCCACTCCACGCTGGCTCGCTTGATGAGTTGGCGATGCTCTTGCATCATACTCCTCGGCTTGAAAAATTTCATGGGCTCCTGTCGATGAGCTCCTGCACGGTCTGTCCATGCTTCTGCATCACTGCTTCAGTCTCCCAGCTGGTGTCTTCCACTGGGTGGTTCTTCCACTTGACCAGATACTGAAAATACTGCTTTCACCTGGTCTTTCCACCCACTCGCTTGTCCAGTATGCATTCCATCTGCGGTTTTTCTATTACTGGCATCTGCTTTTGCCACTGGATCTATGCTTGTTCATCTCCAGTCTATGTCTCTCCAGCTCTATATGGGTATAAATCTGAAACATTAAATATCGGAGATATCCCGATGCCATCCGGCAACTCAATATCATAAGCATTCTCTCTGAATTTATTCAGGACTCTGCATGGCCCAATTTTCTTCATTTTCAGCTTATTGTATGTTCCCCTTGGGAACCTTTCTTTCCTTAAATGTGCCAGAACAAGATCACCAACTTCAAATTGAAGTTGTCTCCGATGTTGATCCACTCTGCGCTTGTACTCCTAATTTGAGTCTATCAGTCGTTTCTTCACCTTGCTGTGAAGTTCTTTCATCGCCTCAGCGAATTCTTATGCACTAGCGATACTAGTAGCATTCTGTTCTGACTCCCTGAGTTCAAAAAATCCTCTCGGTTGTGTCCCATACACAATCTGAAATGGGATTTTCCCTGTACTCCAATTCACTAAATTGTTGTATGCGAACTCTGCCTGTGGCAATATGTTGTCCCAGCTGCTATGGTGCTCTATCACCAAGCTTCTCAACAAGTCTCCCAGACTCCTGTTGACCACTTCTGTTTTCCCATCCATCTACGGATGGTAAGCAGAACTAAACGCCAAGCTAGTTCCTAGCTTCTTCCACAGCGTCCTCCAAAAATGCCCTATAAATTTGGTATCCCTGTCTAAAACTATTCTTTTCGGCAATCCATGGAGTCGAATGACCTCCTTGAAAAACATATTCACGATGTGAGTCGCATCGCTGGTCTTCTAGCATGGAATGAAATGTGCCATCTTTGAAAACCTTTCTACCACCACAAAGATGGAATCAACACCTCTTTGCGTCCTTGGCAAACCCAGTACAAAATCCATGTTGATCGCCTCCCATGGCCTCTCTGGTATGGGCAATGGCTGATAAAAACCTGCATTCTGCTTCCTCCCTTTTGAATGCTGACAAACCCAACATCTGTCAACAAATCGTTTGATCTCTGCTCACATCCCTAGCCAAAAATATGATTCGCTCAACTTCGCGAACGTTTTTTCATGGCCAAAGTGTCCTACCAATCCACCACTGTGTTTTTCTTTCAACAGGTTCTCCCTCATGGAGCAATTTGGAATACACAGTTGATTTCCTCTGAACAGCAATCCTTCCTGGATCATATAATCTATCCAAGGACTCCGATCTATGAGAACTGGATTCTCAGCTGCTTCATATGCTTCTCTGAAATCCGCATCTCCTGCATACATGTCCCTCAGGTTTTCAAAACCTAATGTTTTGACTCGGAACTCCTGCAGCAATAAACTCTTCCTGCTCAAAGCATCAGCCACTTTGTTAGCAGTACCTGAAATGAGTTTAATTACAAATGTAAAATTTTGCATATACTCTATCCATTTCGCATGTTTCCGATTCAGCTTCTCCTGCTGAGTCACAAACTGTAATGCATGATTATCACTATACAGTACAAACTCTCTTGGGATCAGATAATGTCTCCACTTCTTCAACGCTTGTATGATAGCATAAAATTCTTTATCATACGTGGAATACTTCACCTTTGTCTCATCCAGCTTCTCGCTAAAATATGAAATTGGTCTATCCTCCTAGCTCAAGACCGCTCCTATGGCAAAGTCACTTGCATCACATTTCACCTGGAATGTCTTTGCAAAATATGGCAACACCAAAACCAGTTGTTCAGTGATCCTTCTCTTGAACAGATTGAATCTCTTCTCTACTTCTTCAGTCCAATGAAAATATTTATGTCTTTTCTTGACTATGTCCATCATCGTTGTGCTAATTCCACTGAAATTTCTGATGAATTTTTGGCAGAAACTAGCCAAACCATGGAAACTTCTCACTTCGAATACATTCCTCGGTGATGGCCAATTCTTTATCACTTCCACCTTACTCGGATACATCTTCAACTCATTTGTCGATATGACAAAACCCAAATAAATGAGTTTTGTCTTCATGAATGAAGATTTCTTCATGTTGATCAACAGCTTCTCCTGTTTTAGATTCCTCATCACAATGGCCAAATGTTTCACGTGTTAAACCTTGGTCTTACTGAAAATCAGTATATCATCCAGATATACAAGGACAAACTTTTCAATAAATTCCCTCGGGACTTAATTCATCAGCCTCATGAATGTGCTCGGTGCGTTTGTCAAACCAAACGGCATGACCAGCCATTTGTACAAATCTTCATTTGTCTTTAATGTTGTCTTCCATTCATCGCCTTCCCTCATGCGAATCTGGTGATATCCGCTCTTTAAATCAATCTTTGAAAAATAATTTTCCCCACTCAAGCAATCCATCAGATCATCCATTCTCGGCAGTGGAAACCTGTACCTGATGGTTATCTTCTTGATCTCTCTCGAATCAGTACACATTCTCCAGCCTCCATCTTTCTTCGGACTAAGCACTGTTGGAACAGTGCATAGACTCAGACTTTCTCTGACCAATCCTTTGTCCAACAACTCCTGGACCTGATTCTTGACCTCCTCATTTTCCTGCAGCATCAACCAGTACGTAGCTTTGTTCGGAAAACTTGCTCCTGGTATGAGGTAAATATAGTGACTCACACTTCTCACCGGTGGCAACGAATGAGGTAATTCGTCCACTATGATGTCAGTGAATTCGTCCGGCAGTTCCTGAATCTCATCTGGTAAATCATCCACTCTTGTGCTAGTCAGAACAATTCTTGGCTTCCTGACCACAAAGAATTGTGGATCTTCCTTCTTCTCCATCTCTGTAAGAAGCTCCTTCCCACTCATGAGAAGTATTGTTTTTCTTACTTCCGGTTTCACCTCCTTATCCTTTATCGGAAGCAACCTATGCGTCCTCCCATCCTTCTCCAAAGTATATGTGTTCATCATCCCATCATGAACCACATTTCTATCATATTGCCATGGTCTACCCAACAATAAATGACATACATCCATGGGAATAACATCACACAAGATTTTATCATTATACCCACCCATCTTGAATTCAACTAAACATTATTTAGTGACACTCACCTGATGCCCCTTCTGTAGCCATGAAACTTTGTATGGACTCGGGTGATCAGTTGTCTCCAGCTCTAATTTCTCCACCATCTCGGTTGAAACGAGATTTTCTATGCTACCACTATCCACAATAACCTTACACTTTATGTCCTTGGTCTTGCATGTGGTTCTGAAAAGTCTGGTCCTCTAAGCTGTGTCCTCCACCTCTGATCTGGATTATATTCGGCACGAAATGAGAGTGGAGATATAATAAAGAAATGCATAGAGATATTTCAGATATTCAATGATATAACAGAAATGTATCAGAGATGCAACCATAAACATAGATATACAGTAATACATGATTTCTATTAATCAGAGAAATGTACAGAGACTGTAAAAATACAGAGTGAAAGACTCGCTAGAATGGTGGCAGCTTATCTCTGAGAAGAGATGTGACAGCTACTCGAATTCGCAAGAAGATGGTTACAATGAGGCTCTGGAGGCCTTTTTACAATAATCAAGAATGCCAAAAGTCCTAAACATCCAAAAACCTAACCCTAGGAGATGAAGCGCTAAAAGTCATGTGGGCCCCGTTTGGGTAAGTTGGTGCATCAACTTCCCGGGGTCGTAACTTTTGCATACGATCTCCGTTTTAGGCGTGTGATAGCTCATTGGAAAGGTATCATCGAGGAGATTCATTTTGGGGGCTCAATCACGCCTTTGGCTATCATTTATAACCTCAATCTCGAAAAAACTTCATTTAGGCCCTCAAAATGGCCCCGGAAGTGAAAACCTGCTAAAAATAGTAAATTGCCAAAATGGCCAGAAAACTGTTTTGAGCCATTTGGAAAAGGTGGGTG
>ML809868.1:107750-124603 GCA_009831015.1 Picea engelmannii
TTAATTATTTTTTAAATTAATTTTTTATTATGTTCTTAATTTTGTTATTACCCTAACCCAATTACAAGACTAATTACTAATTATTAACACCATTAATTTAAACTAATTAATTATTTATTATTAGTTACCCTACTAAACTAATCTAATTACTAACCTACTAATTAATTCTTACATTATTAATTTAAATACTTATTAAGCTAATTAATATTTTATTATCCTAAGGTTATCTAACTTTGTTTATGCAGGGATGAGCAGTGGGTGAGATGTGGCCAATGAGATAAATGGATAGGGGAGTGAGTGGCGCAGAGGTGAATGAAGGATTGGGCAAAATGGATAGAGGGGCAAAGTCTTTCAAGGAAACCAGGCAAGCCAAGAGCCTTTTTGGAAATAATTTACAACATGGAATATTATTTTCAATCCCAAAATCACTAAAAAATGGATATCAATTAGCATAATGATTATCCTATAAAATTATAGAACCCTAATAGAGTGGATTCTAGATTCCACATTAGGATCATCACCATACAACATTGGGATCATCACAAACTAATGTGAATTTTCCTTGGGATTTTCACCAGACTAGCACATTACTCATGTTTCCGTGATCCCCTCCTCACTTCACTCTCTTCTATTTAGTTAACTGAAGACTGAGAGACTAGTTAACTCAGACTAGTTGGCAGTTCACTCCCATAACTGCCTGAGAGACTAGACTAGGTGGCAGTTTACTCCTATAACTGGCAATGTGTGTCCAGATCACTCTAGAACACCACTATGGCACATTGGCTTCTTCCCCATTGTGAATTAGTTGAGTTGTACAGAGTACATCATGTGTAATATATCATTTGGTTAATGTGTATTCTTCCATTCTTTCTCTCTTGCTTATCTTTTCTCATATTTTATCTACAAACTGTGTATGTCATTTGCTAGCTAGATATACTCTGTGCAGGTTCAACACATTTACAACTGCAACCCTGAAACTCCCGCACTCTTCACTTTTCACTCCCTCATATTTCATCATTGCTAACTTTCCAAATACATCACTAGTTCACTAGAAGATATTCAATATAATAAGTGATTGAATGTACTTGTGAATAACTACTTGAGGTGTATTTATAATTTTGATGGGTAACCTCTTTCCTTAATCTTAGGGGATTCTTTAATTTCTTGTTAAAACCACTTTACCCTTTCATTTAAGGCTTGTAACCAACTAGGGGATTCTTAACCATTCTTCAGGGCTTCAAACTTCACAAGGCCATAACTCCTCAATTGTGAGGAACTATGTGGTGTACCATCTATCACTAGAAACAAAATGCCAAGAACTATCCATCCACGAGTGAGTTACCTGCATTTACACCATCCTTCATGATATTTTTCCTTGATTAACTACTTGTTCCATAACCATATCTTAGGGATACCAAAATTCTTCAAGGGTTGACATCAATGACAACCAATCTTTCAACATTACATGTTGATGCTACTTGTATTTCATTCTCCTTTTGATCTGGGTTTTCTTTCCACTTAATGTTTCTATCAGGTGTTTCACGGATTGCACCAAGTCCATTTTTTTTCCTCTTGTTCATCCTCTTTTCAATGGATTTGTTTTTGTGTTAGTAGTAATATTCTCTTACAACAACTACTGCACATTAAAATCCCAGTCCTGCAGATGTGAATGAAAGACTACTTGGAAAATTTGTCAAGGGAGTACATTCTTCCAATGGAATTGTGACTGTACTTGTGTAAAGGTTTGTCACTACGACAGTGTTAACTTTTTCTGGTCCCTCCTCCTATGATTTGGTAGCCTTCCCCTTTTTCCCCCTATATTGAGTGGCCAAAATGGCCTATTTTCCATCTTCCTTCCTCTTCATCTCAATCTATTTTTTTGTTTGAGATTTGACTTTTGGTTATGGGTTATCTATATTTTCCCCATTTTATATGAAACTTTGTTTTTTCCTTTATTCACTTTGGTCCATTTATTCTCAGCTTCTTTTTTTCTTTCTCTCTAGGTATCTCTCCTCAACTTCATCAACTTTCCTGGCCATTTCTAATTCCTTGGCCTCCCATTTTTCCTTGTCTTCTTTGAGTAGCATTTTGAATTGTTCTAGTTTCATAACCATGTCTTCATATTCCTATTTGTGGAGTTTAACATTGGTTGGTTCATTCGGGAGCCTATCTAGTACTTATTCAAAATACAATGACACTTAGAATAAATCCTCTACAAAATTAACTTCATGAATAACCTGTTGTGCTAACGTGATGAATTTTTATGCGGTCATGTAAAAAAAATTTGGGATCATTCCCTTTTTTATTTCTAGTACATAAATATATATCTCATAGGGCCTCAAGTTTCTTTTCAGCATGTTATTTTTTCAACAAAGAGTATTGACATATCTGGAGAGGAAATATTGGCTAGTACCTTTTATTCTTCTCTAATCAAAATGCATTGAATCTCTTGTCCATTATCTAATAGGATATATTCCTATATAATAGCTTATCAGATACATTTTCAGTAACAAATTAGGTGGCCTTGTGGCTCCATACACTCTGAAATTTTTTTAATACTTCTTCATGTACCAATCCCATATTTCCCTTAAGGCTTTGATGACTCTTGGGGATATCCTATGTGGGTAAAATATGAAAATAAATTTGTACAAAGGAGCTAGGAAGTAATCATAGATATCATACAATTGTTGTTTATAGTTCACTTCCCATAGTTGACAATAATATACTCGAATTGGGGGTTGACATGGATTCCAAGCCCATTTGAAGGCAGGAAATTTATGTGTTACGCAAAATGCATCTATGAGGTAGGTTGTCATGTAAAATCCATGGTTTTCATACATTGGGCCTCCTGATCTCAATTTGAGATGTTGTAGGATAAGATGTTGGACCAACTGAATGATTTCCTAATATTTTCCATTGTATAGGCCATTGGAAACCATTCCATATTGAAATGAGTACTAGTTTCGTCTTCGTAAAGATTACAGATCATCATCTTTAGGATTCTATATGGGTCCTTTAGATATTAAATAGGATTACACATTTCCCCTTTATTTACCATCCATTATTCATCCATGAACCAATATTCCATTAGGGTTTTGAATCCTTGAGATCGATTTTGAATTTATCCAGGAACAATTCATCTAGCGACACATTGGGCTCTGGGTTTTATACCAAATTCTGATATCTTCGGCCTTGAGAGATCCGATGGTAATTCCATAAGAATTAACTATCATCATTTTATCCTTATTATGTGGGTGAAACACTATTTAGAAGCATCATTGTAATGAAAAAGTGTTGGGTGAGTAGATGCAGTGTGGATACCGCTTTTGTCGATATTCCTATACTCATCAATGTCCTCATCATCAGATGGCTAATTTTGATTTTGGAACATATCATATATCTCGTGATATATCATATAGTGATCCCACTCATATGTTACAAGGAATAACTCTCTATGGTTTTGGGTAGGACCACAACAGATAGAATGACACCTAGAAATCAACTCTAATCTCAAGTATGATAGAAAAATGGAAATGCCAACAAAACAAAGGCTAGAATTTTACCTCTTCCGGACGTCGATAGGGTACCATCGTTGAGCTCATGATCCAATTCTTGATACCTACAACGTGTACTCAACATCCGATATACAGAAGCATATGGAAAATATATAAAATGTTATCATATAAACTAGCATAGTCTATCAACATGTATAGAAAATTTACCCATGGAAAATAATACAAACATTTGCGACATATAATTGGACGTGAAAAGAGTATTTCTATTAATATAATCAATAGAAGTACATATGTGACAAATTTTTTTATCGCCACTTGTTGGAATCGAGAAACTAAGTCCCTCCACACGGGCCTTCGCCACTTCAATCCTCCACAAGGAAAGCTCACAAGTGTTAGGAGTAATTGGGTTCCTCCTTCACAAAATAGGGAGAGATTAGGGGATGAACATAAGGGAATTTTAGACTTAAAGAACAAAGGGATGCAGACTCAATATGAGGAAAATTTTCTCTAGAGTGTATTTTCTCTCAAAATTCTCTCTCCTCTTCAAGTCTTGTATATGGATCAATTTATAGCCTTCAAAGGGAATTGAAGGGTCGAATCATAGTGTTTCCAACATATGAATGGCCAAGAGTTATGGATACCGTGACTTGGCATGTAAAACCCAAAATATTTTAATTTTGAGGAAAAAAAAACGATGTACACAGGTTGTAATGGAGTAACCTACGTATACGCATGTTGTCTAATTGTAGCCCACATATATGCACAAAATTTTGAATTTTTGAATTTGGATTCGGAAATTGAGTCTATAGAGGGCAAGAGAGAGCCACCAAATCATGATGCATAGAGTGTGGAAAAATTTTCTATAACATATGCCCCCTAATATGTGAGGGTAGAGTAACAGTTACTATGGATGAAATACATTATAATTCCTAGAAGTGTAGTAGTGAGGACCTAGCTGGAGGAACTATTCATCCATCAAAATATTACAATACATATTGAATTTGCACACATGGATACCAATATGACGTACATTGCAGATCCATGTGAATATATAGAAGATAATTGTTCATGGCCATGAATAGGAAATACAAAGTAGACATATGCCATAGGCGATCATAGTCAGGAACAAGACACAGTGGAGTCCGGTCTCAAAATCAACTAAAGATATTTGTATACAATAAAGTACAATATGATATTCTATGATAACTCAAGTCATATAGATATTGGTATGATGAGAGGAAACAACATGTATCAGGTGTTACTACTATGAACCGAAAGTATTCTACACTAGTCGTCGATGGTGCAAGTCTACATCTTGTGAATAAAGGAGTTGAAGTCGAACACAATGAGACTTCATTTGATTATCGGTCATTGATGTATATGGTTAAAAAATGTGATACAAACCACTAATGATGAAATTAGGCATCAAGTCACTAAGGAATTCATCAAGTAGGATACATTGAAGTATTCCCAATTGTCGATGGTGAGATAACCTGCCACTAATGAATGCAAGCCTCTAGGTACTCTTGTGAATCTAGATATTGATTTCAGAATAGATGAGTTGAAGTCAATGGAATGAGATCTGTTGAAAGGAGAGCATTAAGGTATATCTCATAATCCAACATGAGGTACAAATAAAGACTTTGATGATTAGGAAGATCTCAGATGAGTAGGATATGCACAAACCAATGACCATGTGTATCTCTTGCATGCACCAGATGTAAGTAGTACACCAAAGAGACCCTCTAAATAGCAGTGAATAATGAAAATTGTTGACAAAGGAAAGGAAACCACCAATAAGGTCTAATGGAATCCAAGACATTGCACAAATCCCAATGTGTGAATAGATTTCTTGTCGTCGAACACGTCGGAAACCACCTAGTAAATGACCAATGAAGAGATGTTATCTATTGGGTTCAAGGTAAACTACCAATAATGAAAGTAGGCCTAAGGCGCAAGGTGGGAAAATAACTTCATGTGATTCCTAGATTCACTTGTACGGGGATGGACGACATGAAAATTCAAGAATTCTGAGGAATGGACAACACTGGTTTAGACTTCATTTGAACCAAAGCATGAGATATATGGATAAATCAGGCGGCATAGACTCAAGACTGAACATTGACAAAATTTTGCGACATAGGAGGCATCGAAAAAATCTCCATAGGGACTGGAATAATAACTAGTTGGATGAGTAAAATTATGAGTAATGAGTTCAACTTTGATGAATGCACTCAAGAATTTGTTCTCTGTTAAAATGTGACATGACTCCTAGAATTCTTTCATAGATGTGAAATAATGATATGATACAAGAGAGGAAATGAGTGTTGTAAACAATCCAATTAGTTCCATGAAGTGGATCATACCTATGCTCGATGAAAGGGGAGACGTGTGGGATATGGACACTCAGGGGAATGTTTCATCTAGGGGTAAGGGTTGTCAAGCTGCAAAGGATATATGGAAGGAATTGCTTGGCGAATGTTGAGAATTGTTCAGGAAATAGGATTATAATGAGAAATAGGGAACCAACATTAGGATGAACAATGCACGCAAGATAATAAAATGTAATTACAACTCAACATTTGGAACAAACTTCCGGTAGTGTTCTTTTTAGTAGATTTAGTCCCTTGGGCCTGAAAAAGCATAAAAAATACCAAGGAGAACTGTTCCAACCAATGGTGACTAGAGTATTCATTTTTTTTAATCAGTTTATTTGGTCCAGAAAAGGGTTAAACTTATATTGAAATATACCTCCTTTCAAATCCATTTAACGAGCGTGAAAAAGAAAATCTCACTCAATAATATTTTCATTTTTAAGGAGTATAAAAAGAGATTAACTAAGACTCTAGGATGTTGTTATGAGTAACATATAATGGAGGGAGTCCCATAGGTAGTGGTTACAAAAAATAATGAATAGAAGACATGAGGCTTGAACACAATGTCATGGTGGGACTAAACAAGACTCCCAAGCCTATGAAAGTAGTTCAACATGGGCGTCAAACTGGATATGGTTCTAAATAGGGAACCCATGAACGATAGGATCTACCATGTGAATTAAAACACTTCCAAACAGAAAAGGAGGTTCTGAATTGCAACTCAGTGGGGTCAATCCTAAGGCTGAAAGAATCAAGAAATGTGTATGTTAAAAAATCAGGATCGCAGAGCAATAAAATAAAACAAATGCAGAATTAAAACACAAAAGATACACAATAAAATAGAGACACGGATATACGTGGTTCACCCAGTGTGAGCTACATCCACTAGATAAATTTCCAGGTCCTTCCTTTTTATTATCCATAAAAATGAAGGGATGCAACCTACAACACAGCCAATGTATTTTTTGAATGCTCATTGACAGGTATAATTAAAAAATTTGAGGTTGCACGAAGCTGAGGAAGCGAAGAAAATTTGATGGAAAATTTTTGGAGCTGTAAAGGGAAAGACCTCCTAAAAAAAAAAAAAATTACTAAGGTCCTCCCAGGTCATCCCATAGTTTTCTAGTGAGGAAATCGCTTGACAGGTAGTGTACAACAAGCGAGGCATTGTTATAACACTAAATTTCACCAGACATGCATACATGGCATCAGGCCATCTTACTTGCTATCTTTTCCAAGACATCACTAAACAAATCTTCTAAAAAACATTTTTTTGAAGGTGTATGTGCCCTACACCACTACTTCCCACGTACACACACTTGCTACACCACTACAACCTGCGTACAATCATAAAAAGCATGAAAAATGAAAACTGCAAAGGAATACGGGTTTTCGAGCCATTACCTAACCAGTTGACCACCCATAGCTAGTCACCCCAACCGTTACTATCTCTTTTGGCCTATAAAAGAAGTTGTTGGGGCCCCATTCCAAAGAGAAGCATGAGAGAATAGAAACTCTACCCATTTTAGTATTCCCCCTTTTGCCCCAATATTTTGCAACCTCGTTATGAGTTTGAGCCAAAATTCCTTCTTCCTCCATTGCAAACCCTTTCCATTTCCCCAGAGAGAATTAAAGAGGAGAAGAAGATGTGGAAGCAGTTGGTGCATGGTGAAGAGGATCATAGGAACAAGTTCGAGGAGCAGTTTCCAATCTCATTTTGTGAACAACTTTTGTGAGATTAATATAAAGAAGTACTTTTTCAGTCCCACCAAATGATGTCTTAAATCTTTATGATTTGTTTACATGTCTTGGTTATGATGTCTAACCCACTAATCCATATATAGAATTCATGTTTGTATTTTATTTTTTGTCTTTTGTTGAATGCGGGTCAACCTTGGGAGGATACTTGCAGCCAAGAAACAACCAAGCGCAAAGGGATCGACATCAGATGCGGAGTTTAAGGTATTCCTACTGGATCCTTATACTTTTTCTTTTATGTATGATTGTGGGGTAATGTCGAGATAGTTGATAAAAAGTAGGAGACTTTAGACAGTTATCTCTACCTGCACTTTAGAACCTTGGTGTAGTCCGTAGAGGAGTTTTCCCGCTATAGCAGAATTGGCGACCGTACTGGGGAAATCTCTAGGGTCTTTGGGGATATTTCTTTTGGATGTTTTTGAATCAGTTTATTTACTGTTTTTGAGTTTTTGTAAGCTTTTGTGTCTTTAAGGGGTTCTGGTCTTCCATACCAGTACTCTGTGCATGTGCTTGACTGTTGGTTTTCATTTTTTTTTAGAAGTTGCAGAGGTTTACGTGGCCTGTAGTGGGCCTGCATGCATACATACGCACCCTGCCTTTGGATAGCCTGCGTACATACACAGGCTACTGAAGTGTCAGTAGAATTCTTGTGTTGAGAAAAAAAAAATTGAGAAGAGGCAGTCATCCTCTTCCCTGTCAGAAGTCAAACTTCTCAGGGTTTTCTTGATCTAGCCATGGTCTCTTTTATAGCAATTTGTACCCTAGGTCTGACCTCAACATAGCTTTCTTTTGACCAAAATATTTCCTGTGTTTTCTTTAATAGGGTTTTTAGACAAGTTTGTGAGTCTCCTTTGATCTGCCTGTTTGGTATTGTTAGTGAATCCCTGTGATCTGCGATTGGGCCAAAAGTCATTTCTTGGTCTTGACTTGTCATCATTTTTCCCTTTTCTTCTTTAGAAGAAAAGAAAAGAATTTTTTTTCAAATTTCTTGTTTTGAAGCATAAAACAATAAAAAAAAATATTTCATTTCTTTATATGGTAAAGTAATTTAGGTCAATTGCTTTATTTACCAAGGAAAAAGAAAGTTTTCTTAAGTTATTTATTTGAATGCTTAGGACATTAAGTAGCTCGTAGTCGAGTGAAATCTTGTTTTAATTTTTTCTTTTCAAAGATCTAAGAAAAGTAGTTACGAAAATGTTTGGTGAAAGAGTTTAAATTGGCAAATCTTTATTTATGAAGAAGAAGTAGTTTGTTTTCAGTTTCATCTTATGCTCTTCTCTTTCGTCTCTTAAATAACATCATTGTTTTCAATTTCGTTCCTTTTGACTTAAGACAACCACTAAAATTAACGCTTAATTAAAAGTTATTAGACTTTGTGTTTGTAGGGTCCATCAATTTAGTCTAGGCTAGAGCCTTGATTTAGGATTGGAGAGGAAACTCTTCGAGGCTACAAAAACAAACATAAGAATATGTGCTAGGGAGTTCTTGAAAGTCCAGTAACCATGAAAGTTATCCAGGATCCCCCTCTAACACAGTGGCCAAACACGAGGTCCTGTGCGGAAAGGTAGCGGACATAACCCCTCCAAAGTCAAAACGCATATAGCGGGCTTATCTTGGGATTTCGTTGATCACATTTTCCACAGAGATTCATGGGTCTCAAATTCATTCAAGGTCCTCAGTAGTCTTTCAAAACACTTTCTTTTGATACCCTTGATAGGTTTCAGGCTTGATACCATGTTCACTGCGGTCCACCCGACTGTCGACTATACCCGCCTGGTGATTGTTCGTGTGTTGGCAACCTAGTTGCCTTTATCTTAGTGACTTACATAGGTGACTATGGGGGTATATCGTGGTACCTATGGAAAACATGGGGATAATATTTTCAAAGTATACCCGGAGGTTAATTCCGTATTCGAGTTTCACTTGCACCGGTAAGTTGCTCTAGTGTTGGTTGGTGTAATTGTTCTTCCTACTAGCTAGTGATCTGCTTGTCTTATCTCATAGGAGTTTTTTCTAGTGTGTGTTGGTTTTTAACATTAATAGAAATCCCTAGTGTTTCATTGATCTTCTCACACCATGGAGGATCAGGAGCTTTGTCGGTCACGAAGGCTTCTTGGCCTGTTGTTGGTTAATATGGAGCCACCCCCACCACCACTAAGGCGAAAACTAGACCAGCAAGGGTCTTTTGAGGTGACCAGGCCATAGGAAACTGAGCCTGACCCATATCCAAGAGGATAACATTTGATTCCAGAGGAACCAACCATTTATGACCTCAAAGTGGAATATCTTGGTCCATATAACCCTCCGATCACTGATCTATCAGCACCCATCTTCGTACAGGTTAAACCTTATGAGCGTCAAGTAGTGTCACAAGAAACGATGGAGAGAAATGTTGCTACTTCTTTGGGTAATCTGCATATTCCCTCCACAGTCGTCTCTACAGTGGGTTTTTTTCCTCCTAACCAACCGTCATCGGTCCGGACCACCATGGTCTTGACCGCCTCTACCTCGGGAAATGGTATGATTCTGTCTATGGCAAGGATCACTACTCCTTTCACCTAGAGTGCGATAGGTCCTCCATTCTCGTACGGGATGCCTGGATTCGATGTGAACTTTGTCCTTTCCTACTCCACTCTATAGAATTTAGTTTTAGGGGTAGGGAGCTTGAAATATCCTCTACAAGGATCCATGGGGGGCACTTTAGCTCCCTATAACACTTTCCCTTACGGAGGGGGTCATATACCTCATTCATCCCCTTCACTTGGCAGTGCTCAATAGCACTCCATCGGGCTGAACGTAAACTATAGTTCATTTGGAGTAGGTAGTCAAGGACTTCCTTCTTATAGCATGTCGGTAGGTTCGACACCATTCTCTTTGTTTGGTTCTTTTGGTAACAACACATTTTCGTCCGTTGTCGTCTCGGTCGGGGGCAACCCCGGTTATGGACAACAAAATCCTATGCAAGGTATTATTCCTGCACAGGAGGAAAACTTAGGAATTCCTTGCTCGCAAGGAATTTGCAATCCATGGCTGGGATCAGTTCCCTTGTTAGGGGTGTTGACCGGGGGAAACCCCATCCATAGCCAATGGAACCTCAGGCAAGGCTCAGGACCTATGCTCATCAGATCGGCAGGGGGAAACCCTTCCCAAAATCCTTGGAATGTGACGCAAGCCTAGCCTTTTACGTCCTATTACGAGATTCAACCGATGACGTCTCAACAAGCACAGAATCTGTACGTTGATCATGGCCATGGTTATTACCAGAACCCTAGACAACAACCTAACTTTTCCTGGCAACCTGGTGCCAGCCAAACTCTAGGCTTATTTTTCCCTGGTTATAATCAACAACCCAAATTACCATTTTTGGCAACTCTGCACATGCCAAACTTGACAAGGTTATTAAACGAACCCATCTATCATGATCCGCATTGGCCTCCTATACCAACCAAGTTTCCTTTGGGCATTCCAAAGTTCGAGGCTAAGCCTAATGAATATCCAGGCGATCATGTGACTACCTTCCATTTATGGTGCTCGTCTAACTCATTGAGAGACGACTCTGTGTAGTTGTGTTTGTTTCAACGTACTCTCATCGAGAGTGCTGCGAAATGGTACATCAAGATTGATCTCTCAAGTTACTCTTCCTTCAACAAATTGGCAATGGCTTTCTTAAACCATTTTCAATTACCTGTGAGATACGACATCGGCACCGAATTGCTAGCCAACTTTGAGCAGACAAAAGTGGACCATATCTCAGATCACATTCAAGAATGGAGACGTCGAAAGAGTTTTATAAAAGTATCAATATCGCCATAAATCCTTCTTGAGTGGTTCCTTAAGTCTTTGGTACCCCAGTTATCTAAAGATGTCGCAACCTCGGGGGTCTTTTCAGAAGAAGAAGCGATAATGAGATTTCAATAGCTAGAGTTTAATTACTCTTGTTCTAGCTTACTTTACGAAGTTTTTCCAGATGCACCATGGTCGCTACTTGACAAGACCAGACAGAGATCTAGACCACATGCCGATGGTATTGTTGGTTCAGTGCAAATGACTCCCATTGATCAGATGTCGAATCAATTACAGCAATTGTCAATACAGTAAACAGCGGCCAGCCAGACCACTAGTTCAGCTTCTCTCCCTACTCAAACATTGGATGTACACAGTGTGCAATCGACAAACCCGAAGGCCACCCAGCATCCTGATGAAAAGAAGAAACAACGAAAGAAGGGTAAGGGGGATAAGAAACCTACCAACAATGCTGGCGGGGGAAACACATAAAAGAAAAAGTTGAAGTATCCATGTAATCTTTTCACAGAAGACCATCTGACTCACCAGTGCCCTTAGCTTGTGGAGGCCCAAAATTTATTGGCATAGCAGTAGCCTATCGTGTTAATGAACCCATTTCCACATGGGAAATATTTAACTCAAGCCTCTTCGAGCGCGCAAGGGGGCATTCAACGACCCCCTCCATCTTCGGGTAATCCATCTTCCATGAATGTGTACATTATAAAAGGTAGCATTGACATAGCAACTAGGACACATGACTACAGAATTCCACACACCTCTGAGAAAGGTAAAGAAGTCAAAAACCCATCTCTTCCTCTCCAGATTGAGATTATGTTGGGTGAAATAATGACATGCATCCCAAAAGGTGCATTCAAGAAATCTTCCCACTACCCAAATGCAAGGGCCACTCAGAACTACTATGTGGTGGAGGATTTATCTCAAACCCCTTGTAAAATGTCGGCTTTGGAAGTTCTCCAAAGATTCCCTTCCCAGAGAACGGCTATGTTAGCTACCTTAGGATCCACTGAGACTTGTAATCCGAGAACGATCCTGCTTGATATGACTGACTTAAAGCCTCATATCCCTTACCATGTGGTGTTTCATATAGTAGTGGCTTACACCACAAAAACTTTTACTCGGAACATTTTTCACACGGTGGTTGATGAGGGTGCCTCAACATGCTTCATGTATTTGGCATCATGGAAGGCCATTTTCCAACCCTTTTTGTCTTCCTCACCTACTCTTCTTACCGATTTCAATGGTCATTCATTCCAACCACATGGAATCATCCCCTCTTTCTCCATGCAGTTAGGGGGGAAGATCATCTGTGTCGAGGTTGAAGTAGTCGATGCATCTCTCGACTACAATCTCTTGTTAGGAAGGAGTTGGACCTATGCTATGCAAGCAGTGGTTGTGACAGTTTTTCGAGTCTTTTTGTTTCAACACAAGGGTCGGATCATGTCCATTGATCAGTTATCCTTCTCCCATAATGACCCTTCATCAGGGGTATCCACGGTCCTGATGATTGATAACCCCCAACCCGTCATTGTCAACATAGGGTTTGGTTTGTGCCCACCTTTGATGGGTACTTTTGATTACCCTCTCCTTCGACTGACAATGTCCATTACATATCGGCAATCCCCAACCAACCTAGGGATGAAATATTTCAAATCTCATTGTTTCGCACGACTTACTTTAATGATCTGTGGACACTTCCTTCCCCATAAACCATGATGGAAGGGAAAGGGCACCATGGCATGGCCATGCCTTTGTCAATGGAAAAATTTGTGTACTCTATAGTTCAATAATGTTTCGTCGACCCCGATCTGACTTCTGCACAGGAGTTAGATCCAGTTCTTGAGCTTATTTGGGCTCAAGGTTCACTTGCCGATACTAATTCTTTAGACTTAGTCTTGCCCTTAGAAGAGGTGATTATTGAGGCAATGACTAGTCCGGACAGACCCTGGGATGATATCCATCACAAATCTTATTTTCTCCCAAAGTTAAGAAGAATTGAAGTGGATAATTCACTCTAACTATGACTGGAGATAGGGCTTCTTCTATCAATCCTTTGGCTATGCACATTGTTTACACTAAAGAAAATATGGAAACCATCGCTGAAACGATACCTATTGATATCTCCAGAACCCCTAGCGTCGTGGAGAATATCTTCGTCGGATTGGATTGCTCCCCCGAGGAGATTCAAATCTACACGGATTTATTTAAAGAATTTTGTGATGTGTTTTCCTGGTCTTACGAGGAAATTCCAGGCATAGATCCAAGAATCGTTGAACATGAAATCACAACATATCTTGATGCCAAGCCAGTCCGTCAAAATCTTTGTCCAGTTAATCCTAGGAAAGCAGCAACTATTAAGGATGAAGTAGAGAAACTACTCAAAGTTGGTTTCATCTACCCTGTTCAATTGACTCAGTGGGTTTCAAATCTTGTGCCAGTCAACAAAAAGCAAGGTACGATTCACGTATGTACGGACTTCCATGATTTGAACAAGGCCTGTCCAAAGGATAATTTCCCCATGTCGTTTATTGACTGGATAGTCAATGAATGTGTAGGTTGCGAGGCCTTTTCTTTCATGGATGGTTTTTCAGGATACAATCAGATACAGATCAAACCTGAAGACCAACGCAAAACCACTTTCATTTGTCCATGGGGTACATTCACTTATCAAAAGATACCTTTTGGTCTAAAAAATGTTGGAGCCACTTTTCAGCAGGCCATGCCTTTTGCTTTCCACAATCTCAAACACATAGTTGAGGCTTATATTGATGATTTATCATCACGATCTCGCAAGAGAGATGATCATTCCACACACCTTCGGCTCATCTTTGAGAGATGTTGCTATTACCGGATTTGCTTGAATCCAAACAAATGAATTTTTTGCGTAACATCGGGTCGTCTACTAGGTTTCATAATTTCAACAATAGGGATCATGGTCAATCCTCTAAAGGTTGAGGCAATAGTTCAGTTGCCTCCCTCATGCACAATCCCTCAGCTTCAAAGTTTACAGGGAAAAGTGAACCTTTTACTGCTTTTCATCGCAAATTATGCCGAGATCACAAAGGTTTTTATGAATTTACTGAAGAAGGGCGTTCCTTTTCATTGGGACGAAGCCGCTCAGCTCTCTTTTGGAGCATTGAAATGTGCCCTCATGTCTTCCCCTCTGCTTCGGCCACCCAATTATAATAAATATTTTTTACTATACTTGGTTGCTGCAGAGTCGACCATCAGCATGGTCTTGGTTAAGGAGGATGATTTTCTCTCAGAATATGTGATTTATTACCTGATCCGAGGCCTGGTTGGACCGGAACTCAATTATTCCCACGTTGAAAAACTTACGTTGGCAGTAGTTCATGCTATCCAGCGGTTCCGTCATTACATCTTGTTTCACAAGACCACTGGCATTGTCGTTGTGAATCCATTTCAATACATGTTGACATGACATGTAATCGGCGAAAAGATCAGTATATGGATAGTTATCCTCCAATAATTTGACTTGGATTTTGTCTTAGGAAAATCCAAAAAGTTGTTGGTCTTTGTGGAACTCATCTCGGAACTTCTGGTTGAATCAGGTGATTTTATACCCAAGGAGTCTCCTTTCAAAGGAGACATGTTTTTGATCGCATCTTCAAACCTCTGGTATGGAGATATACTAGTCTATCTCCAGACTTTGAAGTGCCTCACCTCTACTTCTCGTGATGAGCATCATCGTATACGCCATTAGGCCAAGAACTATCTCATACTCGAGGACACCTTTTATCGTCGAGGTGTGGATTGTGTCTTTCACCGGTGTCTCACTCATGAAGAAGAGGAATTTGTGCTTAACGATTGCCACACTGGAGCATGTGGCGGTCATTTTTCTGGGTTGGCAACAACACAAAAGATTCTACGAGTCGGTTACTTTTGGCCGACATTAATCAAATATTGTGTTGAATCGGTCAAGAAGTGCCACCCGTGTCAGGTCTTCTCTCGGAAGATGAGGGAACACCCCACTCCCATGTTTCTCATCATCATATTTGGTCCCTTCACCAAGTGGGGGATTTATTATGCTACATGCAACCCCCCTTCAACAAGGGGGCACTGTTATATCATCGTAGCAGTAGACTAATTTACAAAGTGGGTCGAGGCTATACCAACATTTAAATATGATGGTGAGATAGCATATCTCTTTTTGTTTAACTAGACAATAGAAAGGTTCAGCGTCCCAAGAGAGATTTTCACTGACCATGGCAATCACCCTACTACCCACAAGCGAATGGTCAGGTGGAAGCTATGAATAATTCCCTTAATACTATTTTACAGCGAACAATCAATTCAGCCAAGTCAAATTGGCATTTGATGTTGTACTCTGTGTTATGGGCCTACCGAACGTTTGTTAATACTGCAACTGGTTTCTCACCTTCTCAACTTGTTTATGGGATGGAAGAAGTATTACCTATAGAATGTCAGATCACATCTCTAAAGTTGGCAGTACAGTTATTGCCAGACACTTCACCGCTTGAAGAGTGTTTATTATATCTCGAGCAACTCAATGAGCAGCGTTGTGATGCAGCCTTGGCTAATGAGGCTCACAAAAAAAAATTCAAGTGTCATTATGATCAGTCTGTTCATCCTTGGATTTTCTCTGAAGGCGACCTTGTCCTAGTCTATGACCAAGATAAAGATCCCCTAGGGGCAGGCAAGTTCAAACACATGTGATTTGGACCTTTCATTGTGAAGGAGGTTCTAAAGAAGGGCACTTATCGTTTGGTGGAATTTGAGGTAAATTCATTGGCGGAGCCTAGAAATGGGCTCTACCTTAAGAAGTATTACTTGTAGGTGGGTCGCCTTGGGTGACTTCTTGTACATATGTATAGTTCTTATACATTTTCTTCTTAGTTTTTGTCTTTTTGGTTTTATGGACGTGTCATTTTTTATGTCATATTTTTCACTGTGGAAAATGTCAAGTGAATCAGAGGTGTTCATTGGGTTCGCGGATGGCACTAGACGGTACACTCGGAGGCTTGCTTCCATAGCTTAGGTGGTTTTCACACCTCAGAGCCAATTTCTATCTTCAGGAGGTATCTGTTTAGGTGAAGCCACAAACAATGTTGTCAAATATAGTGCAGTCTTAGAGTTTCTTTGTGACAATTTGTTGCATGGTATCTCTTGCCTCTAGGTCTACTTAGACGCTCAGCTGGTTGTGTCCTAGTTAAATGGGGTTTACCACATTTACGATCCTACTCTACACCGACGATTCATTATTGTATGTCTCTTAGAACGAAGCTTTGATTACATTATGTATATCTATGTTCCTAGGAGATTGAATCCAATCACAGATAGTCTAGCTAATCATGTATTATATTGGCACATTGCACACATGTAAGAAAAAAGCACACACATGCACATGTAAATACATTTGTAA
>ML809868.1:149889-174827 GCA_009831015.1 Picea engelmannii
TTTTCTATGGATATTGTTTCTACTGTTCTAACTTTGGTCACAAAGCTGTAAATTGTTCCTTAAGACTTAGACATGAGAAATTAAGATTTCCAAGGAATAAATATCTGCCACAACAAAGAATGATACAGCCAAGTAACAAACCACCACAGATTGCAAATTGTCAAATTAAGTCTAGAGACATGCAACTTAGGAGGTCAAGAAATAATAAACAGTCAATGAGTAGACAACGCTGCAACAATAACTTTGACCTATTGAACAATGAGATTGAATTCTATAACTGTCGCAACTTTTCCCACAAAGTTGCAAACTGCCATCTGACAAATTACAAAACAGATCCAAGGATAAAGTTCTTAGATAGAAAGGCCAACACATGGAAAAGGAAAGATAGTGAAAAATGTGGTCTAGCACTTTCAACTCAAAAACAAAAGGCCTTAGGGAATATAGACAGTGGATGTTCCAAACACATGACTGGAGACAAGGATAATCTTCTGTCAATAAGTAAAATCAAAACAAGAAATGCGATCCTTGAAAATGATGAACTAGGTAAAATCAAGGATAGAGGGATCGTGAGTTTGAGTAATGACAAAGGAGATGCTCAATACATTCTTCTTGTGGATGGTCTGAAACATAATTTGCTCAGTACAAGTCAAAAGTGTGACAGAGACAGTGAAGAGGTGTTCACGTCCAAAGAGTGTAAGGTAAATGTAAACTCAGGACAAGTGGTGAATAAAGGCATAAGGAAAATTAATGATGTTTATATCGAATCCTCCCCTACAAGTAAAGAAGAAGACACAGATGCAATAAAAGAGTGTTCAGTTAGCATCAATCCCATGGAAGAAGTAGAAGAAGAATCATTTCATAAGATGGAAGATGAATTTTTGAAGGTTGAGAAGTCAAACACCCAAACCAAGTTCTTAAACAGATCCATGATCCTGCATAAGCTCTTGGATATTCAGAGCTCACCAAATGAAAAATATGGTATTGGATACAACAAGGAATAAATTAGTACCCCTAAGAAACCTGATACAGTTCCTTCGTCTGTGAAAAAGAAAAGCAAGTATGAGAGTGGTTGTAGCGGTTTTTTCTTGTGATTGAATATGGTCATAAAAGCCTTGGTTTGTATGAATCATGGAAGAAAAATGAAATTGTAGTAATAGAGATTGATGAGAATCAATGGGGAGATCCAAGGGTTATTTTAAAAGTACAAGCTACAATTGCACAGTGTTCAAGTAGGACAACGACAATCGCAACAACAACATTTTGATGTACAAAATTATATACATGACATTCTATAGAGATAACAAGAGGAAAGACCTTGTCAGGGAAAGCTAATCTTTTTAGAAACAAAGGAGGAGAACAATCAGAAGCAGAGAGAGAATGGTGACAAGGGGAGTCATCCAGTTATGAAAATAAAAGGTTGATGAAGGAGTCCCAGTAAGAGAGGTGAGAAATATTGAGTCTGCTACAGAAGACATAGTTGAAGATGAAGATGAATAAGTCTAAGAATCATAAGGAGAAGACTCTGGTTTAGATACAAATATTTTGTAGGCCTCAAATAAGAGACTCCATCCTGTCAAGGGGAGTTTGTGTTGGTTTAATATCTGATACCTCCTAAAAATACTACAACAACTCAGGGGGATCATGTTTTCTTTGACATTGATGTCAAAGGGGGAGAAAAGGAGTGGTCCAGATAGGATGCTACACTTGGAGGTCCAAACAGATTAGCATAGTCATTCAGGGTTTCCATCAATGCTAAAGGGGGAGATTGTTGGCATGTTTATAGGCAAAGTGTGCTTGTCATTGATGGCAAGATCAGAGTGTGCAGCGATGGAAAAAAAGGAACAACGTAAGCTCAGGAGGATTAGTGTAGAGTTGCATGCAGTGCGTAGGTGTGCACTAGGGACAAGGTTAACTCATTTCCAAAGCTCAAAAGAGATAGTGTACTCGGGATATTAGATGGATCAAAGGTCGAGGCCTTTGACACTTAGAAATTATTCCAAGTTAGGAGGATGTGTAAGCTCGGGAGGAGAAGCGACAATGATCATTGGATCCCATTGAGAATTCTCGATGACCGTCAGATCTGAATTCAGATAGGTTGAGTGTGCATATGGAGGACAGATCTCAGGTGTTAGATCTGAGTGTGGGGTTCGACTGTCATTGGATCCAGGAGAACCTACACATTCTTTAAAGTGTAAGGTGAAGCGGGCTTACAAAATCCTGACAGAAGGAGAACCGTCCATCTTCGGGCAGGACACATGGTCACAAATCATCATTTCCCTAACTAAAAGGTCAAAGGAAGGAAGTTCTCTAACCTCCCAACTCACAATATGTGAAATCGCGATAATATTTGGGTCGTCAAATCTGGAGTAATTACAAAGGACCAACATCCGTTAGATATGGTGAAGCTGCAAGGAGGATAAGACCAAGAGTCATCCAACTCTCCAAAACTATGAAGGAATCATGGCCATCCATCGAGGATAGTCGTGGATCTTTGGTTCCATAGGACACATGGCAAAAGGTCATCGTTTCACTGACTGAAAAGTCAAAGGAGCGAAGTGCTCGTTTGATTGGCGAGTGGTCATATCGCAAGGTCACATTGTTGAAGGCTTAAGGGAAGAAGCTAGCAGTGCTAACTTCCATCTCGGAGTCTCGGCGATCGCGACTTGGAGTATCGAGATTATTTTTTCACAGGAATTGCGATATGCGAGATCACGATGAGATCTGGACCATCGGATCATTAGAGATCTCGACCGTTGATTAGGCTCGATGAAGTTCATAAGTTCACAAAATACGAAGCGCCTTTTCGCGTAGCCTGTGGTCACCGGCGGTGGTCATGTGAGAGGAAGAAACTAGCGGTGCTAACCTCCATATTAGAGTCTCGGAGATCGTGAATTCGAGTGTCAAGACCCTTCATCATAGGAATGCTGAGATGTGAAATCATGAAATTCAAATTTTGTTTAGTGCTCGGTCACAGCTAGTGGGCATATGAGATAAACTGAAATCATGTGGATTTGATCCAATGGTGCTGGTTAATTGGAATATTGATCAAAGGGTTACTGTCTCACCTCACAAGTAATCGATCAGTTATGATTCAGTTAGCAGAACCGAATCATGGTTCCTGGACGGTTGGTGATTTAGTTGTTGTGTGGTTTTGCCCATAAAGATTCGAGGTGTAACCGTAGAGGAAGTGGTCTAAAGAAACATGCAGTGACTGTGTGTGGTTGGTTGTTCTGAAGGAAAAATGAGTTGAACTATAAGAAAGGGAAAATTACAGTATGCGTAGTGTGAGATAAAACTCAGAGATGAGTAACATATGAGGCATAGACAGAAGCGAGATGCGGCTTTTTCTTTTTGAGGCTTGAGCGAGTGAAGCAAAGCAAAAGTGGAGTGGTAGTGAACAACCCGATGAGCATAATTGTGGCACGATGAAAAGCATGCAAAGGCATTGTGCATGGAGGACGAAGAAGGTGTATGGATAGTATAAATATGCAGATCAGAGAAGAGATGGATGTTGTTGTGGAGAAGAATTACACACAGGAAATAGCATGATGTGGGCAGGAGCTGAAATACACAGAAGAGTCGTAATTCATAGAATCAAAATAAGACGCAGAGCATAAAGAGTAGCAGAAGAAAAGAACATAGATGCATAGATGAGACAGTAAAAGAAGGTTGAGGTGCACTTGTAGAGAAAAAAAGAAGATCAGAAAGCATAAGAAGATGCAGGCAGAGAAACACTAATACAGGAAAGAAGAGCAGCATAGCAAAACAGTGATAAGCCTGGTAAGCCAATGACAACTATTGAATCACTATAATAAGTTTCAGTAGAAAATATTTATAATCAGGGTGTTAGGGAGGATTCTTGTCCTCAAAGGTTCAAGTGGATGCTTGAACACAGGGAGTTGTAGCTTCCATCTGGTTGCAACCAAAGAAACTAGGGTGGCAGGGTGGTGCAAGGGAGAACTATTGTTCTCTGTTATACAAGTTGGTTCATGTGTGATTGGAAGTTGGTGCTTCCATCCTGTTGGTGCTGGAACACTCAGGGAGTTGGTTCTTCCTTCTACTGGGTGCTAGAGAAACCAGAGAGTTGGTGCTCTCAAACAAGTTGGTGCTTGTATAAGTGGAAGTATGTGCTTCCATCCAACCAGTGTTGGAACACTCAGGGAGTTGGTGCTTCCTTCTAGTTGGTGCTAGAGAAAATAGAGAGTTGGTGCTCTCACCAAGTTGCATCTTGAAAAATAGAGGTTGTAGCCTCATGATGAGTTGGAGCTCATATGTATGATAATGTACAGAATGTAAAGATTACTTATCATACCAAGAAGAAGAGGCTTTTACCCTTTATGGGTTTCCTCAGGAAATATATGTCTCTGTATAATTCATATGTGTGACTGATGTTGAATGTTCTATTGCTTACCTCTCTGCATTATTTTGATTGTCATTGAGTGATATGTAAAGAGTTTAAAATGAGAATAATTGTTTAAGCAATGTAACAACTGATTCACCCCCCCCCCTCTCAGTTGTTCAACAATTGGTATCAGAGTCGGTTCCTTTTATCTAAAGGTAGATCTGTAAGCTTAAACATGACAAGTCATGAAGGGACTTTAGTCACTAAGCCTCCTTTCTTTGATGGAACAAATTTTGCCTTCTGGAAGGTTAGAATGAGAACATGCCTAATGGCCTTAGGTGCTGATGTTTGGAATGTAGTAGAGACTGGATACATAAAGCCTGTTGTGCTAGCTTCCAAGGATGATAAGTTAGAATTTAGCTTTAATGCTAAGGGAATGAATGCTATCTTGAATGGACTTACAGAAGCTGAGTTTGTAAAGGTGATGCATCTTCAAACTGCCAAAGAAATGTGGGACAAACTCATTAGCAACTATGAAGGAAATGAGAAAGTAAAAGATGCCAAACTTCAAACATTTAGGTTGAAGTTTGAACAACTAAAGATGAATCAAGATGAAACGGTTAGCAAGTATTTTTTAAGAGTTGAATAACTTTTGAATTCCATGAAGGGTCTTGGTGAGAAGATAGAAAAAACAATTTTAGTTCAGAAGATTTTAAGATCCTTGGTTGATAAAGTTAATCGAAAAGTCTCTGCAATAGACGAACTAAATGATCTTAAAACTTTGTTCATTGATCAACTCCTAGGAACTATAACTCCATATGAAATGAGAATCAACAAAGATAAATCCATTACTAGAGAAGCATCTTTTAAAGCAGACAAGAATATTGATTCAGATTTAGATGATATTGAGGCAAAATTTGTGAGAAGGTTAAAGAAAGGATCAGGAAAATATCAAGGCAAGCTTCCATTCAAATGTTTTAACTATGGTATGATAGGTCACTTTGAAAATAAGTGTCCACACAAGAAGAAGGACCAGAACTCTAAAGGTGAAGAGAGGTACAAATCCAAAAGATTTGATAGAAAGAAAAGTTTATGTGTAGACAATGATGATGATCCTTCAGATGATGAAGACAATGACTCTTCTATTAGAAATAAACTAAATGACTTCATGCTTATGGCCAAAGAGGATTATGATAATAAAAGCACAGGAAGTGAGGCTAATGAAGAAGAAGTTTTGGTTGATATGGAAGGAGAACTAATCAGTGCACTGGAAGATATTGACAGACTCAAAATTAAGAACAGAAAGCAAAACCAATTTCTGATACAGTTCGAGAAAGACAGTAAACAGACTGATCAAGACTTTGCCCTGCTAAAAGTGGAATTATAAGACGAAAAGAAAATCGAGGACATTTTGAAACAACAGTTATCAGAAAAGAAGGCAAGTTGTAAAGCTCTGGAAGAAGAAGTAGTGAAAACTAGGAAAGAGTTGGAGAAGTTTCAAGCCTTGTATCATTAGAATCTGTCAAGTATTAAAGCCTCGGAAGGATTAGCCACCATTCTGAATCAGCAAAGGAATCCAAAGCTGAAAACAGGTTTTGGTTATGAAGAGGGATCAAGTAGTGGTCATCCAAGAAACAAATACTTCATCAAGTTTGTCAAATCTACAACCAATGACGACAACAAACCTGCAGAAAGAAAGGAAGATAATCAACCGCCCAAGAGGAGTAAAGCAAAAGGTGCCAGAAATGAATCTCTAGAACAAGGAAATAATACACTCCCTGCTCAAGGAAATCATCAGCATGGAAGAAATCGATTTGCTCAAAGAAGACAACCATTTTCCAAGTACAAAGAATTTTTCTATGGATATTGTTTGTACTGTTCTAACTTTGGTCACAAAGCTGTAAATTTTTCCTTAAGACTTAGACATGAGAAATTAAGATTTCCAAGGAATAAATATCTACCAGAACAAAGAATGATACAGCCAAGTAACAAACCATCACAGATTGCAAATTGTCAAATTAATTCTAGAGACATGCAACTGAGGAGGTCAAGAAATAATAAACAGTCAATGAGTAGACAATGTTGCAGCAATAACTTTGACCAATTGAACAATGAGATTGAATGCTATAACTGTCACAACTTTGGCCACAAAGCTACAAACTTCCATATGAAGAATTACAAAACAGATCCAAGGATAAAGTTCTTAGATAGAAAGGCCAGCACATGGAAAAGGAAATATAGTGAAAAATGTGGTCTAGGACTTTCAACTCAAAAACAAAAGGCCTCTGGGAATATAGATAGTGGATGTTCCAAATACATGACTGGAGACAAGGATAAGCTTATGTCCATAAGTAAAAGCAAAACAGGAAATGTGATCCTTGAAAATGATGGACCAAGTAAAATCAAGGATAGAGGGATGGTGAGTTTGAGTAATGACAAAGGAGATGCTTAGTACGTTCTGCTTGGGGCAACGTAAGATCAGGAGGATTAGTGCAGAGTCACACGCAGTGCGTAGGTGTGCACCAGGGATGAGGTTAACTCATTGTCGAATCTCAAGAGAGATAGCGTACTCAGGATCTTAGACGGATCAAAGGTCGAGGACTTTGACACTTAGAAATTATTCCAAGTTAGGAGGATGTGTAAACTCGAGAGGAGAAGCGACAGTGATCATTGGATCCCATTGAGAATTCTCGATAACCGTCAGATTTGAATTCAGATAGTTCTAGCACCCAGATGGAGGACAGATATCGAGCATTAGATCCAAGCGTGGGGTCTAACCATCGTTGGATCCAGGAGAACCTGCACGTTCTTTAAAGTGCAAGGTGAATCGAGCTTACAAAATCCCGAAAGAAGGAGGGTCGTCAATCTTTGGGCAGGACACATGGTCACAGATCATGATTTCACTAACTAAAAGGTCAAAGGAAGGAAGGTCTCTAACCTCCCAACTCATGATATGTGAAATCACGATAAGATCTGGGCCGTCAGATCTGGAGTAATTATGAAGGACCAACAACCGTTAGATATGGTGAAGATGCAAGGCGAATAAGACCAAGACTCATCCAACTCTCCAAAACTGTGAAGGAATCCTGGTCGTCCATCAAGGACAGTCGTGGATCATTGGTTCCGTAAGACACATGGGGAAAGATAATCATTTCATTGACTGGAAAGTCAAAGGAGCGAAGTGCTCATTTGATTGGCGAGTGGTCATATCTCAAGGTCACATCGTCAAAGGCTTAAGGGAAGAAGATAGTGGTTTTAAGCTCCATCTCGGAGTCTCGGTGATCGTGACTTGGAGTATAGATATCCTTTATCATAGGAATCGTGATATGTGAGATCGTGATGAGATCTGGACCGTCAGATCATTGGATATCTCAACCATTGATTAGGCTCGATGAAGTTCATAAGTTCATGAAATACGAAGCACCTTTTGGTGCAGCCTGTGGTCACCGCCGATGGTCACGTGAGGGGAAGAAACTAGCAGTGCTACGCTCCATCTCGGAGTCTCTACGATCGTGACATGGAGTGTCGAGACCCTTCATCATAGGAATGTTGACATGCAAAATCACGAAATTCAAATTCTGTTTAGTGCTCGGTCACGGCTAGTGGGCATATGAGATAAACGCGAAATCCTATGGATTTAATAAAACGGTGCTGGTTAATTTTAATCTTGATCGAAGGGTTATTGTGTCACTTCACAAGTAATCGATCAGTTACGATTCAGTTAGCAGAACCGAATCATGGTTCTTGGACGGTTGGCGATTCATTTGCTGTGCATTTTTGACCAAGAAGATTCGAGGTGTAACCACAGAGGAAGTGGTTAAAAGAAACATGCAGTGACTGTGCATGGTTGGTTGTTCTAAAGGAAAAATGAATTGAACTGTAAGAAAGGGAAAATTACAGTATGCACAGTGTGAGATAAAACTTAGAGATGAGTAATAGATGAGGCATAGACATAAGCGAGATGCAGTTTTTTCTTTTTGAGGCTTGAGCGAGCGAAGCAGAGAAAAAGTGGAGTGGTGGTGAAGAACCCGATGAGAAGAACCATGGTACGGTGAAGAGCATGCAGAGGCACTGTGCATGGAGGATGAAGAAGGTGCAAAAATAGTATAAATATGTAGAACAGAGAAGAGATGGATGTTTTGTGGAGAGGAATTACACACGGGAAATAGCATGTTGTGGGTAGGAGCTGAAATACACAAAAGAGGTGTAATTCATAGAATCAAAACAAGACACAGAGCATAAAGCACAACAGAAGCAAAGAACAGAGATGGATAGCTAAGACAATAAAATAAGGTTGAGGTTCACTTGTAGAGAAAAACAAAAGATCAAAAAGCGCAAGAAGATGCAGGCAGAGAGACATTTATACAGGAGAGCAGAGTAGCATAACAAAATAGTCATAAGCCTAGTAAGCCAATGACAACTATTGAATCACTGTAATAATTTTCAGTAGAAAATATTTATAATTAGGGTGCTAGGGAGGACTCTTTTCCTCAGAGGTTCAAGTGGATTCTTGAACACAAGGAGTTGTATCTTCCATCTGGTTGCAGCCAGAGAAACCAGGGTGGCAAGGTGGTGCAAGGGAGAACTGTTGTTCTCTGTTATATAGGTTGGTGCCTCTGTGACTGGAAGTTGGTGCTTCCATCCAATTGGTGCTTGAACACTCAGGGAGTTGGTGCTTCCTTCTAGTGGATGATAGAGAAACCAGAGAGTTGGTGCTCTCAAACAATTTTGTGCTTGTATAACTGGAAGTAGGTGCTTCCATCCAGTCGCTACTGGAACACTGTTGGCAGCCAATTCACATTTTTCTTTGGTATTATAAGCTTCCTACACCTATGTTTTGCAAACATCAATTTTTCGTCGCAATTTTCAACGACATTTTCATTTTTGCGACATTTACACACTTATTTTCGTTTTGTTTTCACGACTCTAAGCGTGAAAACCTAATCTTTTGAAGTCGTATTTCGATCACTATCTGAACTGTCATTATCTTTTTGTTGATATGCCTATTGCGCTTACCTTTTGTTTATCATTATGTAGCTGGAAGAACTTTCAAACTATACTCATTGGACATTCTTATATTGCTTGTAGGAATGGGTTTCATTGAGTTTGCAATACATTGATATTTGGATTTGCATTTTTATTTGATTTACTTGACCTTTTGGTTTCATAAGATACATGGGTGTTATGGTTAAATATTTCATATATATCTTTCTAAATATGATACCTATGTTGATTATATGAATACGTATTGGCACCTTGGTTAAATTATGGACATGAGTTGTTAAAATACATTGGCGCATGGTTAAACATATGCTATTAGTTTTAAATCGTATGATTGATGGTTTCAAACTTTGGTATAACGTTGATTAAACACGTTGGTTTATACACTTACCATTGCTTTATTGGTTGGGCAAAATGACATGAGTGTTAAACCATGTTATAGTGGGTATAACAGCTATGAATGCCGGAAGTGGTACTATTGACAATAATTGTCATGCATGGCAGTAAATAACTCCACCACCTTCGCACGATGGCATTTATGTCTACCACTTATCACCGTTCACTTCTGTTAGCAGTGCGCATCTTTGCTCCTGTGTGTGTATTGTGATCCAAACCCTCGGTTTACCATGTGCTCGGCTCCATGGCACCAGTCATGCGGATCGAGCACAACGGGAACCAAGCACTGTTAATGTTTGACAATGCCCGCAAATACTTGGAGGAAAACAGATGGCTTACCTTCGTGAAATGATTTGAGGGTTTTAATCTCTGTGTAGCACGATAGTTTTCCATGACCTTCGATGGCTGTAGAGCCAAGGTGGGCAACATACAGTTGGAAATTGATGAGAAATTTATCAGTTTTTCCACGGAGTTACCTGCCACAGGACAACGGTGGTTCAAGAATTGTAAGGTCGAGGAGGTCCCATGGACACTGTTGTTCCTCTCACGCAAATTCACCTCTTGTGACAGAGGTATGCCCATCTCTACACTTAAACCATGATGGAACGATACTTTGATGGTAATCAAACAGTTAGTGACCTGTGAAGGTCAATACGGACTTGTGTTTCTCTACCACCTGCGTTTGATTATGAGTTTTATGGGATATCCTCTCAATATGCCCTTTTATTTTCATCGTAGCCTATATAAAATGTCGAAAAGGTTCAAAAGGCAGCAGGTTGATAGTAGCATGTTCCACTATGGGCTTATTAAGCTTATTGTTGTTTATCATTTGGGTTTGCATGGTGATAGTTGGAGAACTTTCGTTACTCAAAATGGTTTCAAGGATACAAACCCTATACAGGTTGACAAACCTATGGTGAGTGAAGTCAAGCCTGTACCCCCAGTGCCCTTCCATATCCTATTGCCTGCTCCTAAGCCTTCGGCCTACCCTCCTATTAACTTACCCGACGCTGTAACTAAGAGTGTCGAGACTATTAAAAATCCTGTGAGCAAAAACCCCAAGGAAAACCCTACTGATAACACTAAGGGTAAAAAGAACACTCGTTTGATTTCACGGATGGCCAGGAACAAGCCTAAACCCTTTGTTGATTCAAAACCTATAGTTCTGAGTGAGGATTCTGATTCTGACATTGAACATTTTTTAGCCGATGAGTATCCTTACTCGCAAGGTTTGTGTCCTGAACCACCTTACGATTTTGTGAAAAACCTTCCCCCTTGCCTAAAGAACGACCCTAGCTACCCTGGTATTAAATTGCCCCGTGAAACCCTCAGTCATTTGACCAAACCCTTGCTTGCTCTTACAAACCCACACAGTCACCCTGTGACCAATGCAATTCATGGTTGGAATGATATTACATTGATGTTCCCATACTCCAATCGAGAATTCAATCGTTGGAAGATCAAATTGCAGTGTTAACCAGTCAAAGAAACCAGCTCCAAGCAACAGATAAAAAGCAAAAGACAACCGGCTCCATCCTTTTCAAAAACGTGGAATCAGCCACGACCGTTGTCAATTCCAAACTTGCATGATGAAGCAGCCTCATCGCTATATAGGTATGAGAATTTGATATCATTTTTTGTTAGTAATCAAGGTTGATATAATGATTTGAATTCTATTTTTAAATGGCTCAGTCACTCATCCAAATGCCTCTGTCATTCGGTGATCATCATGTACATGGTTTCGTTTTGATAAATATAGAAGGAATTTCGATTTGATATACGATTTTCTCATAAAAAATTTATTGGATTTGAATGGTTATTCCTTTGGATTTCATTTGCTAAGTTTGTCTGAGTGAAGTAACGAAATTAATGGTGTGTTTTCAATACAATTCGTTTTGTATCTTTTCCGCACGACAAGTTTTTATGTTCAATTTAGAATACGATTATGTGTGGATTCGATCTCATTATGATTCGCGTGTTGTGTTTGTTAAATGATTTCGGGAGTATAGTTGTTACGATATGATGTATAGTATGATTTTCCGAATCATGAGTACCACTCTGTTCGATTCAATTTGGAAAGAATTACTTCGTTTTTATAAAAACAATGCTCTCAGTTGAGCCTGTGCAAATGCGCCCGAATTGTGGAATGTTTTTGATTCATAATCAATATGTTGAAACCTTCTCTATTCGATTCACTTCTATTCTGACTGGATTATGAGTTGGCAATATTGTTCAATGAGATGGACTCGTATTTTAATTGTTGCTCTATTTTATTCGTAAAACAAATTGATCAACATTCGTTATCCGATCATAATTCATTGCCAAATGAACGATTCTGACCAAAGTCAAAACGATCTTGTTTGCCCAATTTGCAGTAAAAAATTACGAATTATGTTGCTAATCGATCGATCCTGTCAGGATTTTATTTGAATTGATTTTCGCACCAGTTTGGATTAATCTATTTGTGGTTGTGTCAACACAGTGATAACGATTTGATAACGATCCTGTTTGGCTTTGATCGTATCCCTTGCTGATAAGATAGCATAACAATTGTATGCGATTTGTTTTGATTGTGTCGATTCCAAATTGATATCAAACGTTTTCACAATCTTTGGATTATGGTTCTACTCATTCGATTTTGTGGTGATACAAGAAACAGAGTACGCCTATCTCTATAGGCATTCATTGATTCGGATCTTGTTTAGTTTTGAATGATATGACAAATTCAAATTAAATGATTCATTTTCAAATGGTTATTGGATGTCAATTAAATTGAAATATTGAAAAGATTTTTTTACCGATTTTAATGTTGATCCTGTACCTTATTTAGACCAGCTACAGAATCAGATGATTCTATAGCCAGTCTATAGAATTAAATTTTCTATCATTTTATTAATAAAATATCCTTCTAATTTGTTCATTTTTGTCCTTTTCAGGTGAATTCGAATTGCATGGGATTTGATGGACAGTCTAGAGTATATTTGGATGTTTTACTTTTATTTTAGTTTCCTAGTTTAGACAACTTTGGGATATCTTCCCAGATTTTATGTAAACAGTTTTATAACTTCCACAGGGAGGTTTTACCCTGTGGAAAACCTTTAAATACTTATTATTTTGTGTAATAAGGATCATCCTCGCTTGTGGGAGAACTAGGATTATGGATATCTAATACAAACTGAGATAGAAGTTGATGTTCTGCTACAGCTTTCGCTTTCATAATATCAATCTTTTGTTTCATGTTTATGTTTATCAATTTACATTCGATTAATGACTACTTTAGCTATCATAGTCTTTTGCAAAATGATATGAATTACTTAATGTTTCATCCATATCTGATTTCTTCCAGTACCTAAAAACACAGCAATTACTTGATTCAGTTTATGAATGACAGATTTCTCTTCTTCATTAATTGAATTATTTTGTATAAGTCTTTACATATGGGTTTATCTAATTGTAGAGATTTATAAATTATATAATTGTTGTGATTTTTATGTCTTGTTTGTCCTGTAAGAAAACTTAAATAGCACTACATCTTTCATTTACGAGAAGCTTCTGGATTATTCGGTGTGAGTTTCCTTCCTCCGATCTGCTAGCACAGTCATCATACATAGGACAAACCTGGAGTGTTTCCAGGTCAACTTGTTATTTATTTGTTAGTATATTTATTAGCAGTTTAGTTAGATATATTTGTATCTTAGATTAGTGTTTTAGCTTAATTAGTTTTCTGTTTTATTTTTGTTCATAAAATTATAAAAGCCATAAAAATATCTTCCTCTGTCTTAGGGCAGAATATTAATGAGTTTTGCAGGTTTTATTTAAATCTGTAAATTGTGGATATTGTATATTTTGTGAATAAGTTATATTTCGGTCGGTAGTATGGTATTAGTTAGTAGATTAGATTTATGTTTAGTTTGCTTTGATAATTAGTTTTAGTTAGTTTGTCTAGTAGTTAGTTTTAATTAGATTAGTTTATTAGTTAGTTTTATTTATTGTTAATTAGTTTAGTTTGTTTTATTTAGTTTTAGTTAGATTAGTTAGTTTAGAATAGTTTTTATTTTTGTCTTCTTAGGACCTTAGATCGGCTAACGGAGCCGCTAAACCTGTCAGGGTGGTTCATTCCAAACGGCTTGGGTTATTAGACAACCCCAGACCGGTTCCACTCTCTCATTTGACGGACGGTCAATTTCTCCCGTCAACAAATGGCGCTAGAAGGAGAGCCTAAACTTAATTAATGGCACGAGGCGGTCACAAGAGTCCTTCCCCCCCTAATCGATCACCTATAGTGACCAGAAGCCATTCAAACGATAATATTCCCCCTCAAACAGCAGCTACTTCAACCAACAATCCACAGATCACAGTTGAGCCAGCAACCCCTAATCCTACAGGTGGTGACATACAAGATATTGTCTGCCAATCTCTTATAAAAACACATAGTGCCTTAGCTCGTCTTAGGCAACCAAACCGTCCATGGGGCCAACCTTTAGACATATCTGATATCAGAGAACAATTAGGAGATACTAACCTCACTGTGAATCCTACAGATCCAATTTTGAATCCTGTTGCAGGAGGATCTAGGATACCCCCTTCACCACCTCCATCGTCTCCTTCCTCTTCTGAAGGAGATTCCTCCGGCGAAGGAAATTCACCTTCTCAGCCTTCCACACCCACTACCCCAATGGAAAATCAGAACAATCCTGCTAGACCCTGGCTTGATCAGGATGTTGTAGCTATACCTGGAGCCCAGCACCCTTTACCTAAACACCCGGAGAAATGGCTTCCCAAGTTTGAACTTGACTCAAAACAGATTGTTGAAGATCACATTAAAAAGTTTATGTTAGCCATTAGACTCCGCAATGTTGAACATGAAGATGTTGTCTGTAGTTTGTTCCCTTATACTTTTGAGGGTAATGCATCCACATGGTACTTTTCCCAACAACCCCATACCATCATGTCTTGGGAAAAGTTTGAGTCACGCTTTTTGGAAAAATTTGGAGATGGTAAACCTCCGGAAGTCCTGGTCATGGATATTTCTAGCTTAAAAATGAACCCAAAAGAAAAAGTTAAAGACTTTAATCAAAGATTCTTAACACTCAGAAACTGAATTCCTGCGGATTCCATGCCTGCTGAGAGTCTTATAATAGCTTACTACACTAAATCTTTGCATCAAAGCATAGCTATTTGGGTTAAACGATCTAAGAAAGACACGTTGTTAGAGGCCTTCGAGGAGTCCATCCAAATTGAAAAGGATATAATTAGTCTTAAAGACTCTTCTAACAACGAAACCGAGACTAACTTTTCTTCCAAAAAGAATATTGAAATACTCCCCAGACCCACTCAAAGTAAAACACAACCTAAAAACTCTGATTTGGAAAACCTAACTAAAGTTGTTCAGAAACTATCTAATCAAGTTATAGACTTAAAAAGGTCAACCGAAGAAGCTTCCTCGAGTAAAGGACCCTACAAACCCCCTTTCCAAAAGACTTTTCCTACCAACCGACCTAACCCAACCACAGAAGGCCTTAATCTAGAAAGTTTGCAATGTGCTCTTCAATCAATTCTAGAAGCCCAAGATAACTTGATGCCCCCTGAGATCCCTCAGGAGGTAGTTGAACAAGAAACAGTTCAAGAAGAAGAGTCTTCTCCAAACATTTTTGGACACTTCTCGGATAGCATCTTCCAAGCGAACTTCGAGACAGTTCATCCTTATAACACTAGGAGTAAGGCAACAAATAAACCTTCTTCCGAAAATACAACAACCTCGCCTCCAAAGAAATCTACATTAGCTGAGACTAAACAGAGTAATGTGAACCCCAACTTAGATTATGATGTTGTTGAAGATCTTAAAAAGTTAAGGGATAACATTTCTATTTATGATTTATTGAAGTTTCCATTTCTGCTTCAAAAAATCTTGCAAAATATTTCATAGAACAGCAAAAATGGTAATTCAAGTGGTAACAAGGTTGTGCAAAGAAAAGTCCCGCAGAAGACTTCCACTAAAAATAATCTTGATCCTCAAGAGAAAGGAAGCCTTCCTGTAAGTAATGTAAATAATGTAAATAATGTAGATAAAGTAGCTATAGAAACTGCAAGTAAAAAGCCACAAGCTACTACTCTTAGTACTCGAAAAAATGTACCTCCTTTCTTGTTAACTTTCAAAATTTTCAATAGAAACGTGCATAATTGTATGGTAGACTCAGGAGCATCATCCAATGTGATGCCTTGGTCTGTCTACCAAAAGATTAACGCTGAAGTGGAACCATCTACTTTAAAAATCATACAACTCGATAGAACCAATGTTAAAGTTATAGGCGAAGTAAAAAATGTATTGATTAGATTATCGTCTAACCCTAAGGTTCATCAGGTTATTGATATAATTATTGTGGATATTCCAGAAGTGTATTGTCTATTTTTAAGCAGGGACTGGTCGGAGCATCTACATGGTTACTTCGCGACAGACTGGTCTCACTTATGGCTTCCAGAGAATGGTAGGCCTAACAAGATCAGGGTGAATCGTGAGCACTACCTTAAGTTCATGGTTACAGATCTGAACGATCCCAACGAACCATATGCACCTTCTGTTGATTCACCCGAAGTCCAAGGGATGGACACCTTCTTCGAAAATTTCATGGCCGAGGCTTCACCTATCAGCAATCCAGAATAGCAGTCCGAGATTGTAGCATATATGCAACCAATAGCTTCTATACAACAGTCCCATGTGCCCGATAAAAATCAAATTTGGTCTCTATATTTCGATGGTTCTAAGTCTAAAGAAGGAGTTGGTGCAAGCTGCATCATTATCGATCCGGCAGATAACAAGACATTAATGGCTTGTAGACTAGAATTTGAATGCACTAATAATACTGCAGAATATGAGGCTTTACTGCAAGGTCTCAGAAAAGCTCTAGATATGAACATTCAAAACCTGGTTGTATTTGGCGACTCTGAATTTGTGGTTAGACAGGTAAGAGACTCTATCCACTGTCTCTCTTCGCATCTCAAGAGCTACCAGTCTGAGGTATGGAGTTTAATGAATAAATTTTCTGCTTTCAATATATATTCCATTCCTAGATTAAATAATGCTAAAGTAGATCTATTAGCTAATGTAGCCTCTAAACTTCTTCCTACATAAGGCTTGTCGCCAGACGCATTCTCCGTTGAGCTGTTGTTTCGACCATCTATTCCTGACAATATCACAAACTAGAGAGTATTTGACAATGATCAGTAGATCATTAACTTATTGCACATGGAAGAAACCTTTCAAGGCGCGGTGATAGATGAATGCACGCACGACGACAATTTGCACGATTTTACGGTAATACCTGATCCAAAATCTCCTGAAGCTCTGTCGGACATGGTAAATTCCATACCCAAATATGTATTTAGATTAGAGAAGTTTTATGATTTTGAAGATAAATTTAAAAAAGCGGTCAATTGTAAAACTAATAGTTCCTCGTTGTCTTATGAAAAAGTGAACTTAGGAACTAGTGAAAATCCTCAGTGTATTAACCTAGGCTTGGGATGTTCTAGACAAGAAAAAGCTACTTTTGTTAATTTATTTAAAGAATTTAAGGATGTTTTTGCATGGACGTATGATGATCTTAAAACTTTCGACCCTAATATCATACATCATGTCATCCCGATGAAGCCCCAAACCTTACCCTTCCAACAGAAACTGAGGAAGATGCACCCTAAACTAGAACCGACCGTTCAAAAAGAATTAAATAAACTCCTAAGTGCTAAAATAATTTTTCCTATTAGGCACACTCAATGGGTGTCCAACCTTGTCCCAGTTCGGAAGAAAAATGGGGAAATCCGACTCTGCGTCAATTTCCGAAACCTTAATAGAATGTCTGACAAAGACAACTATCATGTCCCACCCATGGAACAGATCCTTCAATAGGTATCTGGTTCTGAGAGGCTATCCTTGTTGGATGGTTTCTATGGATACAACCAAGTCCTGATGTCTCCACCAGACCAACTCAAAACTACCTTCCGTACTCTGTGGGGAATTTATGCTTATCGCAAAATGCCCTTTGGATTGATTAATGTTGGTGCCACCTTTTAGAGAGCAATGGACATTGCTTTCCGAAGCTTAATCAATCAGTCGGCTGTAGTTTACTTAGATGATGTGACTGTTTATTCTAAAAATAAAGACGATCATCTAGCTCACTTACGAGTCGTTCTGCTATGATGTCGTAAATATGGCATCTCCTTGAACCCCAAAAAGTCCATCTTTGTAGTAGAATAGGGTAAACTCCTATGATTCATAGTGTCTAGTGAAGGAATGATTATTGACCCCTAGAGGACTCAGGCCATCGCTAAAATTCCCCCTCCTACATCCAAAAAATCCATGCAGTCTTTCTTAGGCCAGATTAACTTCGTGAGAAGATTTGTCCCTAGTTTCTCCGAAATGGTTAGGCCTTTACAGAATATGATCAAGAAAGACATCCAATATCACTGGGGGCCCACAAAAAATCAAGCTTTCAATGCCATAAAGAAGGCCATAATAGACGCTTCGTCTCTCATGAGCCCTGACTTCTCTCAAGATTTTACACTCTATACTTTTGCTTCTGACCGTTCCTATGTCGTCGTCCTAACTCAGAAGAATGTCGAGAACCACGAAGTACCCATTGCCTTTATGAGCTCTACTTTCAAAGGTGCTGAAATTAACTATCCAGCAGTGGATCGGCAAGCCTACGCTGTTTTCAAAGCAATTAAGCACTTCCGGTCCTATCTTTTGAAGTCAAGGACGAAAGTCATTGTCTCCTACCCTGTCGTAAGGAATTTGTTAGTACAGAAGGAGTTAGGAGAAAAGACTTAGAAATCACCCCAGCTCAGATTGTGAGAGGCCAAGGGTTGTGTAAGTTGGTTGTTGATTCGGAAACAGGACAGCAAGAAGATAGTGATACGTCAAACCTAGGACAAAGCGATCAAAGTTTGATCTATTGCGCACAAAACCTCGTTAGTCCCTGGTACGGAGATATTAGATTCTATCTTGAACATGGGTCAGCACCTTGTCACTTAGACCCCCCTAAGAGAAGAGCGTTGAGACTAAAGTCTGCCTCCTTTCATCTAGTTAATGGTGTACTGTTTCGTCATAATTTTGATGGCATACTGATGCGTTGTCTTGAGAAGGACGAAGCAGAAAAAGTCTTGCTCGAGTTGCATGCAGGAGAAGCTTGTGGTCACTTCAGTGGTGACACCACTGCTCATAAGGTTTTAAGAGTCAGTTACTACTGGCCCATGCTTTTTAGGGACACCCATGCCTTGTGTCGTAAATGTATCATCTGTCAGAAAGCATCAGGGCGGTTGCAAAAACCAGCCTTTCCCTTGCAACCTGTTTCAGTCGATTCTCCTTTCCAGTAATGGGGCCTTGATATCATAGGTCCAATTAACCCTCCATCCTCGCAATAGCACAAGTATATTTTGACAGCCACAGATTACTTTACTCGATGGTCTGAAGCTGCTGCGTTAAGAACTGTCAACACCAGTCGGGTAATCGCCTTTCTAAACTCGAATATTATCACTTGTTTCGATATCCCTAATTGTATAGTCTTTGACAACGTTTCATACTTTTCTTCTCTTGAGATGAGCGAGTTTGCTTTGGAGAAAGGAATTAAGTTGAAGTATTCTACTAGTTACTACCCCCAGGGCAACGGATTAGCAAAATCAACAAACAAGAACTTGATTAAAATTATCAAGAGAACTGTGGTTGAAAATCACAAAAATTGGCACAATGCGCTGTTGAACGCACTGTGGACTGATAGGGTAACGCCAAAAGCTGCTATAGGTAACTCCCCCGTTTTTCTCGTTTATGGCAGAGAAGCAATTCTGCCACCTCAAATTCTTCTTCCTTCGCTTCAGTTGTCACGGAAAGTTCAAGAAGAGGATTGTCCCCCTTTAGAAAACTGAATTAACGCTTTGATGAAGCTAGAAGAAGTAAGAGCCCAAGCTAAACGTAAGATAAATCAACATCAATAGTTGGTTAAGAGCTGGTTTGATTCTAACTCTGCTTCTGATAGGAATTTTGAAGTAGGCGATCTCGTCTTGAAGTGGGACAAACCACACGAGAGAAAGGGAGAACACACAAAATTTCAAAACTTGTGGCTTGGACCGTTTTTAATTGCTGAAAAGTTGGGTCCTAGTTCCTTTCGATTGCAAAATCTTGAAGGGAAGATTGACACCTATCCGGTGAATGGCCAATCCCTAAAAAGATACTTTGCTTAATAACTACCCTTGTATATTATGTAAATATTTTATTTTTGTTTGTATTTTCGTTTGCTTTTTGTTTTTTATTTTGATTTGAATTTATCAGTTTGTGTCTTTTAAAAATACACATACCTGTACACTGAGTTATTCAGACAAAGACGATAGAAATTTCCTTCGCTAAAATAACTTCTGAAAAATTTGTGCAAACATCAATGATATTTCTGAGATTTATATCTATGTTGGAAAAATCTGTTGTTTGAAACAAGTTTACCGATTTCGATCTCTAAGCGAAGCTTGTCATGATCATCTATTATCTTTTTACGCTGTCCCTTTTCTGTAAAGGAATGACTCAGAAGATGTCTCCCTGTTTTAGGAAGTTGGTTTTGTAAATAAATCATCTCTGGATCTAAATAAAGGACAGTTCTAAAAAAAAAAAAATTCTGATGAGATCTAAAAGAATATGTTAAAATATTAAGATTTTCAGCGTCACCCCGCTCAGCCATATATTTATAAAAGAAAAACAAAAAAAAATTATTAATAAGAGCTGTGGGAAGTGCTTGTAAACCCACCGGGATGCTAAACAGGTCTGCTGGCAGTGGGTAAATGCATGCATGATGCCAAGACAACTTCGTCGGGGTACTGAACAGGCCCGCTAGCAGCGAAGCAATGTCGGGTATATGCAAATTTGTAAAAAGAAACCTCTTTAATGTCCTTTATTCTGATCCATAACTTCTTAACACGATACAGATGTTAGAGTGGGTTAAATGGAAACCCTGTCGAGGCTATGGATGCCTGCTGGCAGCAGTGGCTATGCCAACAGTATTGAATATTTTATCTTTAATATCGTGACTAGCTGATCTTAAGATTGTTATCAGTTTTCATCTTTTGAAACACTGCTAAAAAAATTGGTTAATGTTGATGTTTGTATGATTTTTTGGCTGTTATTTTTGAGTTGAAATTATCTTTGTTGTCCTAATCTGAATTTGTGCCTTTTGCAGAGATAACTGCTTCTACCAGTGTGTCGCCATTGTTGGCAGCCAATTCACATTTTTCTTTGGTCTTATAAGCTGCCTACACCTATGTTTTGTAAATATCAATTTTTTGTCGCAATTTTCAACGACATTTTCATTTTTGCGACATTTACACACTTTTTTTCATTTTGTTTTCACAACTCTAAGAGTGAAAACCTAATCTTTCGAAGTCGTATTTCGATCACTATCTAAACTGTCATTATCTTTTTTTCGATATGCCTATTGCGCTTACCTTTTGTTTATCATTATGTAGCTGGCAGAACTTTCAAACTATACTTATTGGACATTCTTATATTGATTGTATGATTGGGTTTCATTGACTTTGCAATAAATTAATATTTGGATTTGCATTTTTATTTGATTTACTTGACCTTTTGGTTTCATAAGATACATGGGTGTTATGGTTAAATCTTTCATATATATCTTTCTAAATATGATACCTATGTTGATTATATGAATACATATTGGCACCTTGGTTAAATTATGGACATGAGCTGCTACAATACATTGGCGCATGGTTAAACATATGCTATTAGTTTTAAATCGTATGATTGATGGTTTCAAACTTTGGTATAACATTGATTAAACACGTTGGTTTATAAACTTACCATTGTTTTATTGGTTGGGAAAAATGACATGAGTGTTAAACCATGTTATAGTGGGTATAACAGCTATGAACGCCGGAAGTGGTACTATTGACCATAATTTTTATGCATGGAAGTAAATAACTCCACCACCTTCGCACAATGGCATTTATGCCTACCACTTATCACCATTCACTTATGTTAGCAGTGCACATCTTTGCTCCTGTGTGTGTATTGTGATCCAAACCCTCGGTTTACCATGTGCTCGGCTCCATGGCACCAGTCGTGCAGATCAAGCCAAATGGGAACCAAGCACTGTTAATGTTTGACAATTCCCGCAAACACATGGACGAAAACGGATGGCTTACCTTCGTGAAATGATTTGAGGGGTTTAATATCTGTGTAGCACGACATTTTTCCATGACCTTCGATGGCTGTAGAGCCAAGGTGGGCAACATACAGTTGGAAATTGATGAGAAATTTATCAGTTTTTCCACGGGGTTACCTGCCATAGGACAATGGTGGTTCAAGAATTGTAAGGTCGAGGAGGTCCCATGGACACGGCTATTCCTCTCGCGCAAAGTCACCTCTTGTGACAGAGGTATTCCCATCTCTGCACTTAAACCACAATGGCACGATACTTTGATGGTAATCAAACAGTTCGTGACCTGTGAAGGTCGATATGGACTTGTGTTTCTCTACCACCTGCGTTTGCTTATGAGTTTTATGGGATATTCGCTCAATATGCCCTTTATTTTCATTGTAACCTGTATAAAATGTCGAAAAGGTTCAAAAGGCAGTAGGCTGATAGTAGCCTATTCCACTATGGGCTTATTAAGCTTATCATTGTTTATCATTTGGGTTTGCATGGTGATAGTTGGAGAACTTTCGTTTCTTGGAATGGTTTCGAGGATACAAACCCTATACAGGTTGACAAACCTATGGTGAGTGAAGTCAATCCTGTACCCCCGGTGCCCTTCCATATCCTATTGCATGCTCCTAAGCCTTCGGCCTACCCTCCTATCGACTTACCCGACGTTGTAACTAAGAGTGTCGAGACTAATAAAAAGCCTGTGAGAAAAAAGCACAAGGCAAACCCTACTGATAACACTAAGGGCAAAAATAACGCTTGTTTGATTTCACGGATGGCCAAGAACAAGCCTAAACCCTCTGTTGAGTCAAAACCTATAGTTCTGAGTGAGGATTCTGATTATGACATTGAACGTTTCTTAGCCGATGAGTATCCTTACTCGCAGGGTTTGTGTCCTGAACCACCTTATGATTTCAGGACAAACCTTCCCCCTTGCCTAAAGAACGACCCTAGCTACCCTGGTATTAAATTGCCCCATGAAACCCTCAATCATTTGACCAAACCCTCGCTTGCTCTTACAAACCCACACAGTCACCCTGTGACAAATGCGATTCATGGTTGGAACGATATTACATTCATGTTCCCATACTCCAATCGAGAATTCAATCGCTGGAAGATCAAATTGCAGTGTTAACCAGTCAAAGAAACCAGCTCCAAGCAACAGATAAAAAGAAAAAGACAACCGGCTCCATCCTTTTCAAAAACGTGGAATCAGCCACGGTCGTTGTCAATTCCAAACTGGCATGATCAAGCAGCCTCGTCGCTATACAGGTATGAGAATTTGATATCATTTTTTGTGAGTAATCAAGGTTGATATAATGATTTGAATTATATTTTTAAATGGCTCATTCACTCGTTAAAATGCCTCTGTCATTCGGTGATCATCCTGTACATGGTTTCGTTTTGATAAAAATACAAGGAATTTCGATTTGATATATGATTTGCTCATAAAGTTTTTATTGGATTTGAATGGTTATTCATTTGGATTTCATTTGCTAAGTTTGTCTAAGTGAAGTAACGAAATTAATGGTGTGTTTTCAATACAATTCATTATGTATCTATTCCGCACGGCAAGTTTTTATGCTCAATTTAGAATACGATTATGTGTGGATTCGATCTCGTTATGATTCGTATGTTGTGTTTGTTAAATGATTTCGGGAGTATAGTTGTTACGATATGATGTATCGTATGATTTTTTGAATCATGAGTACCACTCTGCTCAATTCAATTTGGAAAGAATTACTTCGTTTTTATAAAAACAATGCTCTCAGTTGAGCCTGTGTGAATGCGCCCGAATTGTGGAATGTTTTTGATTCGTAATCAATATGTTGAAACCTTCTCTGTTCGATTCACTTCTATTCTGACTAGATTATGAGTTGGAAAGATTTTTCAATGAGCTATACTCGTATTTTAATTGCTGCTCTATTTTATTCGTAAAACAAATTGATCAACATTCGTTATCCAATCATAATTCATTGCCAAATGAACGATTCTGACCAAAGTCAAAACGATCTTGTTTGCCCAATTTGCAGTAACAAATTACGAATTTTGTTTCTAACCGATCGATCCTGTTAGGATTTTATTTGAATTGATTTTCGCGCCAGTTTGAATTAATCTATTCGTGGTTGTGTCAACACAGTGATAACGATTTGATAACGATCCTGTTTGGCTTCGATTGTATCCCTTGCTGATAATATAGCATAACAATTCTATGCAATTTGTTTTGATTGTGTCGATTCCAAATTGATATCAAACGTTTTCACAATCTTTGGATTATGGTTATGCTCATTCGATTTTGTGGTGATACAAGAAACAGAGTACGCCTATCTCTGTAGGCATTCATTGATTCGGATCTTGTTTAGTTTTGAATGATATGACAAATTCAAATTAAATGATTCATTTTCAAATGGTTATTGGATGTCAATTAAATTGAAATCTTGAAAAGATTTTTTTACTGATTTTAATGTTGATCATGTACCTTATTTAGACCAGCTACAGAATCAGATGATTCTGTAGCCAATCTATAGAATTAAATTTTCTATCATTTTATTAATAAAAGATCCTTCTAATTTGTTCATTTTTGTCCTTTTCAGGGGAATTCGAATTGCATGGGATTTGATGGACAGTCTAGAGGATATTTGTATGTTTTACTTTTATTTTAGTTTCCTAGTTTAGACAACTTTGGGATATCTTCCTAGATTTTATGTAAACATTTTTATAACTTCCATAGGGAGGTTTTACCCTGTGGAAAACCTTTAAATACTTATTATTTTGTGTAATAAGGATCATCCTCGCTTGTGGGAGAACCAGGATTATGGATATCTAATACAAACTGAGATAGAAGTTGATGTTCTGCTACATCTTTCGCTTTCATAATATCAATCTTTTGTTTCATGTTTATGTTTATCAATTTGCATTAGATTAGTGACTACTTTAGCTATCATAGTCTTTTGCAAAATGATATGAATTAATTAATGTTTCATCCATATCTGATTTCTTCCAGT
>ML809868.1:205673-221005 GCA_009831015.1 Picea engelmannii
GTAAATATTGGTGTAGTGTGTATTGTGTGTATGTGTTTATTATTGTTTATTATGCACTGATGGATTTTAATGTTTATGATACAATAATATATTGATGATGAACTGATGAACATGGTTGAATAAGTTAAAAAAATATACACTGTAGTTAAAAGTGGTATAAATTGCTCATTATTGATTCACCCCCCTATTAGTAATCCAACACTTGTCTTTGTTTGTTTTGTTTTGTCTTTTATCCTAGGGGAGAAAGAAGGTCTCATGAAAGTATCATATTTTCTTTATACATTATTCCTTTATGTACAACAATATACTGTCTGACTTCACATCTCATGTTTTTTACTTAAGACTACAATAAATACAAGGGTAGACATCAATTGTGATGGCATGGGACCTTCACGCCAACAAGTTGATCTCCTTCATTATTTATAGCCTTAAACATTGCTAGTGTTGATCATCCTAGAGCTTGTGTCGATAGACAATTGTTCTTGTTTGGATCTGATTCGGATAAAAAAGTTTTGAGTATTGATTTTGCTAGAAATAAAAATGTGATTTTCATTCTAATCAAAAGATATGTCTCAACCCTAATATATTGAACATGAAGAAGGATTTTTAAAAATGGAAAACCTTTATACACTTAAAAGATGTAGTATTAAGATAGATCTATAGTAGTGAGGGGGATAATCATTGATCTCAAAAGAAAAATTGAATTATCATATGCCTGGGGTTTGGGACCTACATCCAACAATCAGACATAAGCTTATGCATTACTTATCTAGGTCGATATTGGTGGACAGCCACCTATTCCAACAGGCTCCTCTTGACAGTTTTAGTTCAACACGTTCTTCTGTAATTTTTTGTAATGGTGGGTTCTACACTTATGGGGTTGTCTAAAGCCCCACACATCTTCTAGGTGGATATTGGTGGCCTCCCACATAATCCAACTAGATTATTTTGTATGTTTTCATGTCAGCGCATCTTGTTGTACTTCCAGGGCCATTTTGGGGCCCTTAACAGTGTTTTTTTGGCTCGCCACAGTTAAACTATAAATGGAGTCAGATTTTGATAGTGTAATGTGTAGTTATCTAAAATACATTTCCAATGGGCTATCACGCACCTAAAATGGATTTTGTATGCAAAAGTTACGACCACGGGAAGTTGAGGTACCAACTTACCCATAGGGGGCCACATAAATTTTGGCATTTCACCTCCTAGGATTAGGTTTTTGGATGTCTAGGGTTTTGGAATTCATGAGTAATATCAAAAAGGCCTCTGGAGCCTCATTATAATCATTCTTCTCATACGGATGCACGTAGAAGCCACATCTCTTGTCAGAGATAGATACCACCATTCCAGCAAGTGTTTCAATTCTGTAGTTTTAGAGTTTCATCCTATTTCATTTATTCAATAGAAGATATTGTTCAGTGGATATCTGTGTTTTTCTTCATATCTCTTTGTTTATTATATTCAGTCTGTTAATTAGTTTGTTCTGCTCCTAAATCTAGATCAGTGGTATCAGAGCAGTCTTCTCTTCATTCATTTTTCTTCGTGCAAGTCCCCGACAAGATATGGGTACAAGAAGTTGGGACTCGAACCAATTGAGTCATTGCAAGATCTGTCACGTCGAGCCTAACAACAACCCATGGGAGATGAAAATAAATATGATGGAGCAAGAGATACTTTTTAAATGTTGCTCGAGGAAGCCCTTGTGCAACAAAGGAATGAAATGATGGACAACTTTGCACAAATCCTTCGGCGGTTTCCCACAGGAGAAGTATCTTCATCAAGCGGCCATGCAACCCCCTTCAAGGTATAGGTAAATTTTGATATTCCATTATTTGAAGGACTGATAGATGCAGATGTTGTAGATAAATGGTTGAATCTGATTGAAGAGTATTTTTCGGTCCACAATTTTTCCGATGGGGAAAAGATTACTTTTGCACTCCTCAAGGTCATCCCCCATGTTAAGGACTAGTGGGACACTTACTCTAAGTGAAGGGCCATAGGGGAATCTATAATATTTTTGGTTTCCCCTACATGGGATTCCTTCTAGGATACCATTAAAGAACATTACTACCATTTTGGAAGCTATAAGGACCAGTACACTAGATGGACCACCCTACATCAAGAAAGGGACCAGACAGTTCTAGATTTCACCAATATTTTCCATACCCTGCACACCAAAATAGGTATCAAAGACTCTGAGCAACATATGGTTCTTAAATATTGTGATTGTTTTCATAGATACATTCAAACAGAAATGGAGTTTCTGGACATCTACTCATTGGGTACGGCTTATAGATACACTGTCGAGATCGAGAAAAAATTTAAGCAGAAGAGGCGAGATTTTGGATCTGCAAACTCCTCAAATCCAAAGCAGGGCAAAGGCGGCCCCAAACCACACAGCAAGGGATAGAGAAAATATGGCCACTCTTAGGACAACTAGTCTAGGCTACAACACAAGGATGGCAATGAGAAGACAAAGAAGGACACGAGAAAATGGTGTGAGTACCATAAAATCCCTTGGCGCAATAGAAAATAATGTTGCTCCAAGAAGTCACTCATGGTCGAGCTGGAGGCTTCTAAGTTAGAGTCTGATTCTGATTCCAAATCAAATCTTGAAGGAGGGAAGTGGATTATCGATGTTGAACCTAGTGCCACTGTCGCTACCACCAAATTTCGGCCAAGCGAACTAGAAGAACCAGAGGAAGGGGAATGCCTCTTTCACTCACAGATGTGGGTAAATGGGGCTCTGCTTCATTTCATTGTTGATAGTGGTAGTCAGAAGAACCTGATTTCAGCAGAGGTCATCAATCAGTTGGACCTGCTAACGACACCTCATCCGAAACCCTACACCATCGATTAGCTTCGCCAAGGAAGAGATCTTAGCGTCGGCCAATAGTGACGTCTTCCCTACAGCATCAAGCCTTTCAAAGATGAGGTATTGTGTGATATTTCTCCCCTTTAATTTTTTTATGTTCTTTTAGGACAACCATATTTGTGGAAGTGACATGTTGTATATGAGTCTAGACCCCACAGTGTTATTATTACTTTGGGTAGACAAGTGTACAAGTATTGTCTCTTGTCACTATTTCTTTAATCTTTGTTAAGCAATGTAGTAAGGTCATTTCACAGACTGGAAAGTTCATATTATTTATGATCCGTGCTCACAGTAAGAAGAAGGTCTTCACCACATCCATGGCCTCTACACAGTGCCTCTCTTTGCAACAGAAGCAAGTGGATGGGATCATGGAAGAGTATAGAGACATTGTCTCCTCACCCATCGGGGTACCTATGCACTGCCAAGTCAATCATCCAATTGATCTGACCCCCGGTGCACCTCTGCCTAATGGACCAGTCTATCATTGCTCACTGATGTAAAATGGAAAATCAAGCGTCATATCCAAGAGCTTCTTCAAAAGGGGCACATCAGACCTATCTCCTCCCCTTGCGGAAGCTTGATTGTACTAATGTAGAAGAAGGGCAGGACTTGGCGACTCTGCATTGATTACAAAGCCTTAAACAAAATCACAGTCAGGAACTGGTACCCAATTCCCAGGATTAACGACCTTCTTAACAAACTCAAGGTGTCAAATTTCTTCAGCAAGATTGGCTTAAATTATGTCTACCACCAGGTTCCCATCAAACCAACTGATGTAAGGAAGACAACCTTCAAATCTAAATAAGGTCTCTTCAAATGGTTGGTCATGCCCTTTGGCTTAACAAATGCACCAGCCACTTTCATGAGGTTTTGGATGACGTATTGATACCCTTCACCAACTCTTTTGTGGTGGTATATTTGGATGACATCCTCATCTTTAGCAAAACTTGGGAGGAGCACATGTGGCATATTCAGCAGTTTTTGAGCACTCTGTGATAGCACAAGCTATATTCCAACTTGGAAAAATGCTCCTTTGTCATGAAGAGGATCCAATACTTGGTCTACATTGTTGATGAACATGGGGTACATGTTGATCCAGCTAAGATCCAAGTAATTTGTGACTAGCCAACCTCGACCACACTAACCAAGCTTCGGAGCTTCTTGGGACTGGACAACTTCTACCAATGGTTCATGTTGGGATTCTCCCATATTGCATGGGCCCTCAGCCAAGTGACCAAGGGTGGCACGAATGTCATTGATTTTCACATTTAGGATGAACTATTATGCCATCTGGGAAATCTTTGTGTTCCTACAAGAGAGCATGAAAAACTGATTTGGGAAGCCCACTACAGTCGAATGGCGGGACATTTTGGCATGGAGAAAATTGTGGTTGTTCTTTATAAACATTTTTATTGGCCAAAAATTCGGTAGGACATCAGCAAGTATATCAGATATTTCACTGTCTGTGCCATTTCCAAGCCATCCATTAAGAAGCAAGGCTTATAAAACCCTCTTCCTACTCTCAAGAAGCCTTGGGAATCCATCTCAATGGATTACATGTCTAGCCTTCCATCCACCACGCAAGGAAATGATTGTGTATTTGTGGTCATTGATCGATTGTCGAAGATGGCCATCCTCATAGCCTACAAAAAGAATATCATAGCGACATATACTGCCAAGATCTTCTTCGAATGAGTGTGGGTCCATTTTGGGATACCACAAACCATCATCTTTAACCCAGATAGCAGGTTCCTCAACACATTTTGGTCAAGTCTATGGTCATTGTTGGACGCCAAGATCACTAAATCCATTACTTTCCACCCCCAAACAAACGACCAAATAGAGGTCATCAATCAGATGATTATGCACATCATGTGCATGTAAAACTCTAAGAATCTACGTACATGGGATGAGATTCTCCCCTATGTTCAGCACAGTTACAACAGGGCTCTCCATAGCTCCACCAGACATAGCCCATTTCAGGTGAGGTTGGTATTCCAACCCTTGGGTCCCATTGATGTTGCACTACCACTTGCCACCACACTGACATATTGTTCCCATGTTCATTCTAAGACCGAAAAATCCACCAAATTTATTGAGAAGATTTAGCACATCCACGAACAGGTCCATGATATTTTATAGAATCCAATGCTAAGCACAAGCAACACCATTATCAACACAAGGTACCGCACTAGTTTCAGGTTGGAGACAAAATCTGGTTACATTTGTAGAAGGAGAATCTCACAGGGCCCCATTAGAAGCTCCTCCCACTTCACTATGGGCCATACACTATCACTAAGGATGTGGGTAGCAATTCTTTTGAGCTCAACACTCCACCCTTCTTTGGCTTGCACCTAGTGTTCAATGTGGACCTCCTTCGGCCATATTTTCCACCATTATTGGACACCTCAGAGATAACAAAACAAATGATGCTGGTAAAGCTAAAAATTGACTTCATGGAACAAGCATCCAGTGATTAGATAATGGAGACACAGGTCAAGGGAACTCTCCAGCAAAGGATCCATATTTATTGGGTTTTCAAAGCAGGGCAGCTCCTACACCAAGGAAAGTGGCTCACCCGGGGCCAAATTCAGCAAAATTTTCCTCACTTGGAGGGGGAACTCAACGCAATGGATACCATTGTTTCCTAAGGGGGGAGGAATGATCCAAGTGAATATAGGTGGCCACCCACCTATTCCAACTGACTCCTCTTGACAGTTTTAGTTCAACACATTATTGTGTACTTCTTTTTAATGGTGGGTTCTACACTTTCAGGGATGTTTGAATCCCCACACATCTTCCAGGTGGATACTGGTGGCCTCCCACCTAATCCAACTATTTTATTTTGTATGTTTTCATGTCAGCACATCTTATTGTACTTCGAGGGCCATTTTGGGGCCCTTAGCAGTGTTTTTTTGGCTCACCATAGTCAAACTGTAGACAGAGTTAGAGTTTGATGGCGTAATGTGTATTTCTCTCAAATACATTTCCAATGGGCTATCACACACCTAAAACGGAGGTCGTATGCAAAAGTTACAACCCCAGGAAGTTGAGGTACGAATTTACCCATAGGGGCCCACATAACTTTTGGCATTTCACCTCCTATGGTTAGGTTTTTGGATGTCTAGGGTTTTGGAATTCATAAGTAATATCAAAAATTCCTCTGGAGCCTCATTGTAATCATTATTATTAGACAGATGTGCATAGCAGCCACATCTCTTCTCAGATATAGCTACCACCATTCGAGCAAGCATTTCAATTCTGCAGTTTTATAGTTTCATATTATTTCATTTATTCAATAAAAGATATTGTTCACTGGATATCTATGTTGTTTTTCATATATTTGTGTTTATTGTATTCAGTTCGTTCCGCTCCTAAATACAAATCAATTACTCAAGGGCTTTATGTTAGTAGTGGAAGTGCATATCCAATCACTAATAGTTTTGAGAGACTCCAGCATAATTATCAAATTGATTCACAAGAGTTTCTTTCCAAGTGATTTTAAACTTGCATCTATTTTAGTTCGAGCTTAACAAAAGGCTACAAGAATTCAAAAAATCTCCTTTTATCAACTTAGTCTTAAGGGGTTTTAATCATCAAGCTAATAGATTGGCCAGTAAGGCAATAAGTCTAAAATTGGGGGAGCTTTGGGTTAATAGTTGATTAACCACCTAAGTCATACCATAATCAACCCTTTGTAATTAATGACAACTATTGTGTTGGTTTTGTCACTTGGGTGAGAAAAACAACAAAACTTGCATGTCTAGATGAGCCTGCTAGAAAAGAAAGAAATTTGTGAGTGGGTTAAACAAGCCAAACACATGTGTAAACAAAGAAATGAACTAAAACAACTAATAAATAAATGTTAGAAAGCATGAGAAACTTAGAACCATGAAAATAAAATAATGACCAACATAATGCTACCAATGGATCAATAGATTAGTAGGAAAAACATCGTAGAGAAAGTTTAAGGACTTATGAGTCCCCTCTTCCTCCTTGGGAGGGATATTGATTTCCCTAATTGAGAGCTCTTCATATAATGGAAGAAATGGAAAATGGTGAAGAACAACAATGCCTATTCCCTCAAGAGGTGAGTGGAATGGCCTATTGCAATGGTGCTTGAAGGCTTCCAAGAGAAAAGAGGATTCCCAAGGAAGAATTCTTGCAGCATAACAATACTATGAAGATCTTGACTTCTTAGTGCACCCATGGATCTTATTTATAGCCTTCATACATGGAAAAATGTAATTGGTTCATAGTGTGAGCAAGGGCCCTTTTAGGGCACCCTCTAGACCTTGACCAGCCTCCAAGCTAGATTTCGCTCAAATATGAGTATCAAATCGTGTTGGGTGTTGGTCCATAAGTGGTTTAGGGGCCGACAAGATCCATAAATCCATTGTTCATAGAAGTGTATGGTTTTTCGTGTGCACAGTCTCACATTTTTCACATAGTGCACGTTGAGGCCTATGTTGACCTGTGCATTGTGCGCACACTCCCTTTGGTGATTGTGCACATTCCAATTTTTGACCCAATTGTATAGTTTTTTCCTTTTGAATACATTTTGGTGTTGTAGGTGGACTAATTGTTGTTGGCATTGATGTGTTTCTTTGACGATTTGTGTGCAGTGTTGCGGATGATTTTTCAGTGATAACAACAAGTACTTTGAATTTATTATGTCATGTGTCTTCCATGAGCTAGATCCTCCCTCAAGGAAAGACATTAAACTTGATGCATCCCAAGGATCCCTCACATGCTTGAGTTCTCGAGGATGCAAGTTATTGAAGGATGAAGTTTATTTCATCCCAAGCAAGGTGGGATAATGGAGCGCAGGTTGTCCACATGGTGGAAAGATCATTGGAATTTTTTTCAATCGACCTCTACTTGGATTTCTTGTTGGAATTCGGGTTGGTGGACAATCCTTTGGTCAAATTTATTGCTCTATGTCTGTGGTATCTAGTTGGATTTTAGGATTTGGTTGTTGATTCAGTAGGCATTTCTCATCTCAGTGTGTGTGGTACTACTTTTAATTCTTTTGGGAAGTGTGTATTGGATGCTCAGACAATGAGTTTTGAGCTTCAAAAATTGGTTTTGTGTCTACTTTTGGTCTATGGTGGCATGAGTTAGTGCTCTATGTCTCAGTTGCATGGGTATTGGATTTTCCCTGAGCTTTGTGTTGGTTTCCATCAATCACTTTCAGGTTCAAGGCTATGGGTATATTGCATTAAAAAGTTTCATAATTCTTTTGAGATTTTTAGGGTTGGTTTATCCATCATGAACCACTAGGATTTGCAAGAGATGAGAAGGATTCTTAGGGAACATGAAGAAATTATCCATGGCAACAAGACATCCATTTTCACTCTCACTTCTAAATTTCATGATTATGGACAGCAATGTATCTCACAAATTACAGTTGTTATGAGTATTTTGGTTGAGGTTAAGCTCCAAATTGTCATTCTTAAGCCAAAGTGTAATATGATTAAGACCTTGGTGGAGAAGTTGCATAAAGGTGCTCAATCTTCGGCTTCAAACCAATAGGTGTATGGTCAAATGGAGTAGGAGAATAGAGTGCACCAACATCTTGAAGATATGGATATTGGCGAGCAGAAGTCAGTGCCTACAAGCATGGGCTTGAAAGAGGCCACAAGTCGGCATATTTTTTGCTAGTTCATGTTTTATAAGGTTATCAGTATTTTAGATGTATTTTATAGAATATATAGAAACAACAAGATCTAGAAAATGTTGTCAATAAAGTCTACATTTTGTTTTGGACTTGTGAAAACAACTTGAAACTTGAAGATATTATATATGCTTTATTAGTGTTATTAGCTTTGCTACAACTATTTTAATAATATAAAATTGTCCAATTTCTATTTAAAAAAATATAAATATATACTAGTTCATTTTTGTTTATTTATTTACATTATTTTTTAAAATTGTTATAGATTAGAATTAAAAATTCCTTATGGTAAAAATTTTATGTTAAAAAATCGCTTTGTTAGGGTTTCCACCCCGAGCCACTCTATGCGTGGTGCCCCAAGTACCTATCGTGACCATGGAGGTCGAGAAAGGGGGGCCTCCTGGCCCCTCTTATAGTTTTGTCATTGCCCCCAAGCTAGGCATCAAACACTTCAAGAGACCGCCCTTTGAACTTCCAGTAGAAATGAAAAACATTCTTTGGGAGGATGATCTGCCAAAGGAAAAACCCATGGAGATTGACCCTGAAACAAACCATCCAAAAGAGGCTCGCACTTGGGAACCTGGTAAATCAATCCCACAAGCTCCTTTTGCCCCTAAATATACAATCAATTCTCCAAGAATAGAAGATTAAAAGAAATACATGAAGGATTTTTCCCTGGTGGGAAAACTTTTGGGCCTATGGCCATCAAAGAAAGATTTAGTGAAATGGATTCAGCATTGGTGGAAGCCCAAAGGTCACTATGACCTCCAGCTCATTTCAAAGGGCTTCTTCACCATCATCCTGCATAACCTTGAGGACAGAAATAGAATCTTTGAAGGGGGGGCATACTTTTACAACTCAACAGGACTTTTCCTCCGTTTCTGGATGAAAACGTTCATCCTGGAGAAGGAAGACTTAACGCATGCACTAGTTTGGTTGTGACTTTCTTCATTACCTCAGGAGTTCTGGCTGGAGGAAATCCTAGCAGGAATAGGTAATATGATTGGCATCTATGTTAAAGCTTCTGAGGAAACAAAACAATGAAGGTACACTGCTTATGCATGTATTTGTGTCTATTTAAATATTTTCAAACCCCTACCCGGAGCCATAACCTTAGACTACTAAGATGAAGAATGGTCCCAAACCATAGACTATGAGCATATTCCCTTCCATTGTGACCCTTCTATTGTCGAAAGTGTCACGAACATGGCCATCTCTTCTGTGATTTCCCCCTTAATAACCCCAGCAAATCAAACCCTAAGGATCCTGAAAAAACAAGGACGGTTTCACCCAAGTCACGGGGCCCCGCGGGAAACTGACCAAAAAAGTGCCTCTTCATACCCCCTCTAGACCCTCAACCAGTAACTCATTCAAAGCCCTCTAAAAACTTACAGAAAATCCCATCAATCCCTTTGTCCCCCTGTCAACTCCAACGGCCTCAGAGCAAGCTAAAGATAATCCAAAATCCCTCCCACCTAATCTCGTAATCACTCAAATCCCCTCCTCAAAGATCTCACTCCCAGCGAATCTAGGACCGTAAATAGGAGACCTTGACATAGATATGGAGGATTAGGAACTGGTAGGAATAGATATGGTACACCTAGAACAAGCCTACCATAAACAACAGTTATGCACCATACCCTAGGATCAATTACGCAAAGTGCACAAATTCTTCCTCAACTCCACCGCGAGAGGATCGCCCCGAACCAACTCAAATATGGGAATCCAAATAGTGAGCTCGAAAGAACAGTGCAAACCCACTAAATAAGAGAAGAAAAGGGGCAGAAAACCAAAGCACCACCTCATTCAAGACATAGGAAATTTCCTTGTGAACTCTGGCCAAATCCACCTGATCTTAAACAGCTTTCCTCCTTTCCAACCCTCACCCTCCTCATGAAGATGTTATCTTGGAACATTAGGGGCCTTAATGCACAAAGAAAGTAATGCTTTATCCGGGAAAGGATAATGAAGGAACAACCTAACATTATTCTTCTTCAAGAAACAAAATGTGTGGGGGATGAGGCAACTCAAATACTCACAAAATGTTGGAAGCAAGATAAAATAGTAGAAGTGGACACAAAAGGTACAGCAGGGGTGTTACACATCAAAATCACTCACTTAGATAGTGTTGCAAGTTTCGTCATTACAAGTGTCGCAAGTGTCACATTTTGCTCACAAGTGTCACAAGTGTCAAGCAAAGCATACTGCCATGATGCCTATGTCATACTTATAACGACATCAAAAAGACACTTGAAACACCTCAAACACTTGATTTGGAAGAAGAGGAATGGTTAAATAGAGTTATGTACCTCTTGCCATTTGAAAGAACCATTGAATTTGGGTTTTTAGAGGAGAGCGCTCCCCTATACCTCTCTCAGGATTGTTGGCACCCCCCTATAGATTGTTAGGGAGCATTATAACACTTCCTCTACCTTTTTGAAGGAGCGCTACTACTTTTGGGAGTGTTGGCACCCCCCTAAACCTTGCTAGGGAGCGTTATAACACTCTGACACCCCTTTTGAGGGAGCGCTACCTATTCTGGGAATAAATTGGTTTGTTGAGAAGAATGGGGGAAAGATCTTTTCAATATTGGAAGGCAGTTGGATTCGAATCCCTAGTCCAGCCATGATCTTAGGGAAGATCCCTAACTCAAGGAGGAAAATCCTCAACTTACCCCAAAGATATCTCAAGTGGTTGAGCCTCTCTAAACCTATATAAGAAGGCTTTATTATGGTGAAAAGGGGAAACTAGATGGAGAATGATACCAAACTTATGATCTCATAAGTGATATTTGGAGAAGGGATGAGAAGCATGAAACCTATGATCGCATAGGACACACGCAGTGAAGTGGAGGCTAATCAGCGAAGCTATTGTCATTCCGCTCATGGAGCTTTTGAGCAAGGGTTAGGCAAGGAGAACTTGATGAAACTACTACATTCCATCTATGGTTGTAAGTAACGTTTTGTCCTCATTATTGTAATATGATTGGCATGTTTCTTTCTAATTTGTGTTTGACATTACATGAATTTGTCTCTAAGTAGATAGGTTTTCTTTGAACTAATCTCGATAGAATAGGAAGTGGTTGTACTTTGTTTGTCTACAGGGCTTATCGAGGAGCTCAAGATTGGAGTTCAACTCGGAGCGTGCAGGGACAAACACCGGTAAAAGGTACATCTTTCCTCCTTCCTCTTCATGCATTAGTTTGTGTAGACCTAAAAGGAAGTCAATGACCATGATAAGCACTTTCTGTCTTAGAGTTAAGAGTCTAGCTCTTTGAGGAGATTACCTGTCCGCAGGAATATTTTCCTTCAACAGAAACTGGCGACTCCACTGGGGAATCGAATCAAAAATTTTGGTTTTGATTTTTTCTCATAGACTGTGTCTTACCCTTTATTGTTTTCAGACCCTGTTTACCCCATATGTTTGATTTCATATGCTGATTGACTCTTTACCCCATCACATTCAGCTTAACTGTCAAAATTTGACTGAAATTTTGGGTTTTTGGACATTTTTATGAGTTTTTTTAGCCTGGCGCCCCTATACCCATATTAGAAGAGCGCCAACACTTCCTAAAGGTGTTGGAAAGAGATTTATAATTCCCTGGTGTCCCTTACACCAAATCACTAGCCCCTTTTTGCACAAAATCTTTTCAAAAATTGCTTTTTTTGAGGTCCAGACCCTGTTTTTTCACTTGCTGAGATTATTTGTGATTCAATGCTTCTTCCCATTGAAGTTTGACATCCCTCCTTTTGAGAAATAAGCACTTTGTTGTTCAGAGTTGGTGGCCTTCTTCATTATTTTTGAATTTTTGCCATTGAGAGCTTGAAATCAATCCACTGCTTTCTTCTCTCCTATCCAACTGAGTGGGAACTCTGGTGAAGGGCATCAGAAATATGTAAATCATCTTGTTTGGTTCTTTGAGGCCATTGTTCTTCAACATCTCTCTTTTGTGTGAATTGTTTGATTTTGCTTTGTTATCTTTTGCCTTTTGTTTGCTTCTTGTTTCAATCATAGCAAGAGGGTGTTACACATCAAAATTACTCACTTTGATAGTGTCGCAAGTGTCATCATTACAAAGGTCGCAAGTGTCGCATTTTTCTCACAAGGTCGCAAGCGTCGCATGTTGCTCACAAGTGTCGCATGTGTCAGGGAAGCATACTGCCATGATGCCTATGTCGTGCCTATAATGACATGATAAGGACACTTGAAACACCTCAAACATTTGATTTGGAAGAGGAGAAATGAGTCAGCAAGCTTGAAAACCTTTTTCCATCTGAAAGCACCTCAAAAACTGAGCTTTTGGAGGGGAGCGCTCCCCCTTACACTATCTCGGAGCGCCGACTCTCCCCCTTACATTTTCAGGGAGCGTTATAATGCTCCCCTGGCCCTTTTGAGGGAGAGCTACCTATTCTGGGCAGTTGTTAAGCTGTTGAGATGAATGGGGGAAGCATCTTTTCATTCTTGGAAGGCAGTTGGATTCGAATCCCTAGTCCAGCCATGATCTTAGGGAAGATCCTCAACTAAAGGAGGAAAATCCTCACCTTCCCCAAGGATATCTCAAGATTGTTGAGCCTCTCCAAGGCTATATAAGTAAGCTTTCTAATGGTGAAAGGGAACTAGAAATGGAGAATTACACTAAACTTATGATCTCATAAGTGGTGCTGGAGCTGATTGAAAAAAGGAAGAATTGCTAGCATGAAACCTATGATCTCATAGGAAACACACAGTCAGCCAAAGGAGAAGTGATCAGTGAAGCTGTTGTCAACCAGGTTGTGGATCTTTCGAGCAAGGGTTAGATGAAGGGGACTTGACGAAGTTGTCACATTCGCATCTACGATTGTAAGTATTGTTGTCGTTATTCTCATTAATATGACACGCTTGGCCTGTTTCTTTCTAGTTTGTGTCTGATGTTACATGAACTTATCATTAATTGATAGATCTGTTTTCAAGCTAATATCAATAGAGTAGGAAGTGGTCGTATCTTGTTTGTCTGCAGAACTCAGCGAGGAGCAAAGGATTGGAGCGCGACTCGGAGCGTGCAGGGACAAACGTCGATAGAGAGGTACTTATGTTATCCTTCCTTCTCATGTATTAGTTTAGATAGATTTGAAAGGAAGTTAGTGTCCACGTTAAGCATTTTTCTGTCTAGGGTTAAGGTCAAGCTCTTAGAGGCGATCTACCTGTCCACAGGGATATTTTCCTACAACAGAAACTGGCGACTCCACTGGGGAGATAGCCTCAAATTGAAACTTCTTGTTTTGATTTTCTCCTCATTGAACTTGTTCTATCCCTTGATTGTTTCATACCTGGTTCACTCCTCTTTTGATTGGTTTCATGAGCTGATTGGCTCCTTGTTCCATCATACTCAGCATAATTGTCGAAATTGAATTGAAATTTTTTTATTTTTTGACATTTTTGGGACTTTTAGACCCTGGCGCCCCTGTCCTAGTGTTAACAGAGCACCAGCACTTCCCATACCCTTGCACAGAGTGCTATAACGCTCCTTTCCCTTGGCAACAGAGCGCCAGCCTTTTTTAGGCCAAAAACCTTCCAGAATTGCCCTGTTAAGGTTTTGCCTCTGTGTCTCCTCTGTTGAGTGACCTTGTGAGTCAATGTTTCTTCCCTTTCAGCCTTGACATCTATCTTTTTGAAGAATAAACATCTTGTTAGTTGGATCTTGTAGCCTTCTTTGCCATTTTCATTGAGTTTTTCCTGTTGAGTGAAGTTCGAAACCCATGCATTATTTTTCTCTCCTCATCAACTGAGTAAAGGCCCTGGTGAAGGTCATCAAAGGCCTACAGACCTCTTCATCTCAATTTCAGTCAAGGTCATTGTTCTTCAATTTCTTCTTTTGGGTGTGAAGTTTATCTTCCTCTTTGATTATTTCTTTTCTTTCACTTTTCATTTTGATTGCAACGAGAGGGTGCATTGTTTGTATAACTTTAGCTTATGCTAGTTTGATTTTCATTCATACAAAGACAATTAGCAAGACAAGCATTGTGTTGAATTGATCTTTAACTCATATACGAACAATGAAAAAGCATCTCCATGATTGATTGTGCATATTAGAAGGCATTTAAAATTTTTGCATTACATCAGGATTTGATTGAGAAAAAGAATCGTTTGGGGACACTCCGTATTTGTGCTTGTTAGTGAAAAGGACTCTCTCTCTCCCTTAGATAGACGTTCATCAAAAAGAAATGACTGCTTATCATATTCGATGAATTCTTTGGGTCTGAGTCATAATTCCATTCGTTTCACTTCCATGCACCCCTTTGCGTAAAGAACAGCCATAAAAATCAATTCTAATTAAAAATTATCTAGAATTTTTTCTTTGCTAGGATCCTCCACCAACAGTAGAATAGGTGTAGTACTTTGGATTAGGCTGTGAGCATAACTCTCCAAAGTTTCCAAAAAAAACAGTAGCATCCTGAGTTAGGGAGAGTCAAATCCAATCATTGTATAAGTCTGCCTGGGATCCCCCTCTCACACAGGGGTTACGCACGAGGTCGCATTCGGGTAAGCTACGGGGACTAACCCTCCATGGTTTAATTGATTGTGGTGGTCAGATCGTATTATGGGGATCACTTTGGGGTAAATCCACAATTACTGTGTGGAAGCCTTTTAGTTGATTTCGGGCTTGATACTCTGCCCATACGTTCGGATCGGACTGTCGACTGTTCCCGCCCAGGGGCTGACTGCGAATTGGTAACCTTAGTGGCCATAATCTTTAGGGTCTTACACAAGGTGACGGTGACGGGAAGTCTCACTGTACCTGGA
>ML809868.1:225003-239628 GCA_009831015.1 Picea engelmannii
TTATCCTCCTCGAGCTCATTAAATCAAAAAGAGGTACTCATCTATCTGGATGGGGGAAAAATTGAAAGGAGAAAGCCAAGCAGTCTCTTGAGAACATCATCCAGCACTTCTTAGAGTCGCCCTTGAACACGGCACTTTGTCATCTGCATGCATCATAATCCGCTGAACCTCTGCACTGAGCCAATCCTCGAGTTCCTTTCACTCCTTTGGGTCACTCGACGCAAGTCACAATATCCATTGCATAGTTTTGGTCCATGTCATGTTTTGTTGTTGTGCCTCAGTGTTCAAGGGAAGTATCCGCCTCGAGAGTCAGCCATCCCAAATATCTTGCCTCAAAACTTGTGTCAGTCCATGTCCATTTGATCTTCCAATTACATCTCTATGTCCATTTTGTGTCGTTGATGGGGGATACATCAAGGCCCTCCCTCGACGAGTCTATTACTGTCGACTTCAACACATTATCCAGGAATCAGACTTAGAAACCAGTTAGTACTTTGGGACCTGCATGCCTCAATGGCAGGCCTCCTCACATTCGACAGTAGGTTTACATCATTGACCTCTGATCGAATGATTCCATGGGTGTTCGACTTCATCTCATCTATTCACATTCACTGGAATGTACTAAGGTACCTTGGGAATCATTGACATTAATGGTGATCTCCCTCCCACTTGTTAACGGTTCACACCATTGACCGGTAATCAAGTGGTTTCTGCCATGTTCGACATCAGGACATATATTCACATGGTTAGAATCATACAACATTGGGATCAGTAAGAAGACCCTGGGTTGAGTAATCACTTTGATATATGCTTTGCCCAGGCTGCGGAGGAGTTTTTATTGTACAAGAACACATACATTGTCACATAGATCCACTTTGTATTGGTCGTGGCTATGTCTTGTCATCTCGTAGATCCACTGTGTATTCTTTGTGGCTACGATTAGTCCGATTCATCAGATTATAGATCCACATTGTATCTTCGGTGGCTATACCTTTTTATCAATACAATTATGGATCCGCAATGTATTTTATGGCGGCCATATCTTGCAAGCCTTGATCACCCAAGCATAGGTATGCCTGCCTTGGGTTTTGAAACATGTCATGATATTTGTTGGATGTTTGTGTGCAGCTTCTGTCAGGTTCTCCGAGTCTATACCCTTGCTTGAGCGTCTACAAAGTATTTCAGTTATCAGTTCCTATCTTCTAACTTCATACTTTGGGGGGCAATCTACTACACATCAAAATTACTCACTTTGATAGTGTCGCAAGTGTCGTCATTACAAAGGTCGCAAGTGTCACATTTTGCTCATAAGGTCGCAAGTGTCGCATGTGTCATGGAAGCATACTTCCATGATGCCTATGTCGTGCCTATAACGACATGAGAAGGACACTTGAAACACCTCAAACATTTGATTTGGAAGAGGAGAAATGAGTCAGCAGGCTTTAAAACCTTTTGCCATCTGAAAGCACCTCAAAAACTGAGCTTTTGGAGGAGAGCGCTCCCCCTTACACTATCTCGGAGCGTCGACGCTCCCCCTTACACTGTCAGGGAGCGTTATAACGCTCCCCTGGCCCTTTTGAGGGAGAGTTATAGATTTTGAAAGCACTGGCGCCCCCCTAAAGCCTACTAGGGAGCGCTACATTGCTCTGATGACCCTTTTGAGGGAGCGCTACCTATTCTGGGAAGTTGTTAAGCTGTTGAGATGAATGGGGGAAGCATCTTTTCATTCTTGGAAGGCAATTGGATTCAAATCCCTAGTCCAGCCATGATCTTAGGGCAGATCCTCAACTAAAGGAGGAAAATCCTCACCTTCCCCAAGGATATCTCAAGATTGTTGAGCCTCTCCAAGGATATATAAGTAAGCTTTCTAATGGTGAAAGGGAACTAGAAATGGAGAATTACACCAAACTTATGATCTCATAAGTGGTGCTGGAGCTGATTGAAAAAAGGAAGAATTGCTAGCATGAAACCTATGATCTCATAGGAAACACACAGTCAGCCAAAGGAGAAGTGATCAGTGAAGCTGTTGTCAACCAGGTTTTGGATCTTTCGAGCAAGGGTTAGACGAAGGGGACTTGACGAAGTTGTCGCATTCGCATCTACGATTGTAAGTACTGCTGTCGTTATTCTCATTAATATGACACGCTTGGCCTGTTTCTTTCTAGTTTGTTTCTGATGTTGCATGAACTTATCATTAATTGATAGATCTATTTTCAAGCTAATATCAATAGAGTAGGAAGTGGTCGTATCTTGTTTGTCTGCAGAACTCAGCGAGGAGCAAAGGATTGGAGCGCGACTTGGAGCGTGCAGGGACAAACGTCGATAAAGATGTACTTTTGTTATCCTTCCTTCTCATGTATTAGTTTAGATAGATTTGAAAGGAAGTCAGTTTCCACGTTAAGAATTTTTCTATCTAGGGTTAAGGTCAAGCTCTTAGAGGCGATCTACCTGTCCACGGGGAGATTTTCCTACAACAGAGGGTGTGTGTCATGTGTGCAAAATCTGATCATGCTTGTCTGAATCTCCTTGATTTGAAAGGGTAGTTGGTAGGAGAAGTTTTTGCATTGAATTAATCATCGTTCGCATAAAAATGAGAAAGACACATATTAGTGATTGGTTTTCATATTAGAAGGCATATTTGAAAATGTTTTAGCATTGCATTAGATTCAATTGAGAACCAATTGATTGAGGACATTTCATATTAGTGTTTGAAAGTGAAAATGACTCTTTGTCTTTCCCTTAAATAGGTGTTCATTGAAAAGAAACAATTTCTTATCATATTTCATGCATCTTTTTGGGAATTGAGTCCCCATTCCATCAGTTTCACTTTCATGCACCCTTTGAGTAAAAAATAGTTGTAAAAAGAACGCTAATTAAAAATTATCTAGAACATTTTTGTTTTTAGGATCTTCCATCAATAGTAGACTAGGGTTAGCACTTTGGATTAGGCTGTGAGTACAACTCTCCAAAGTTTTCAAAACAAACATTAGCATCATGAACTAGGGAGAGTCAAATCCAATTTTCGTATTGGTTTTTTGGGATCCCCCTCTCACACAGGGGTTACGCACGAGGTCACATTCGGGTGAATTACAGAGATTATCCCTTCGTGGTTCAACTGTTTGTAGTGGTTGGATCGTATATTGGGGGTCACTTAGAGGTATACCCACAATTATGTGTGGGAGCCTCTCGGGTTGATTTCGGACTTGTTATCCTACCCATACGTTCCAGATCAGACTTTCGACTATACCTGCCCAGGGACTCACTGCGAATTGGTGTCTTTAGTTTCCATAATCTTTAGGTACTTACGCAAGGTGACGGTGAAGGGAAGTCTCACTGTACCTGGAACAGACATTGGTCAAACTCACTCGGGCTCCTTGGAGGGTAAATCCACAATTACTGCGTGGAAGCTTGCACCAAGGTGAAAGTCCGTTAAGTAGGTCGCCATTGTAACTGTTCCACCATATCCTAGCCCCTTCTCGACTTGATCAGGCGACGTTGGATTTCATCACCAACTAGTACGATCATCGAGAGAAGTTTTGTTTGCTTGGTTGATTCCTAGATTTTATTAGCGTATGTTGTTTCTTTTTGTTAGTTGGCCCTAGATTTTTAGTGTTCTCTATTATTCTCCACAATTGAGCCTGTAGATGATCACGGTCTTCGTCGATCACGTAGGATGCAAGGGTTGCCTCCGGAAGGCTATCAATCCTTACCTCCTAACCCTCCAGAAGACAACTACCATAGAGAGGTAAAAAATCCATCTGACGCTGGAAGTGTTATTTCTCCTCCATTAGATAACCCAAAAGACGCTTTGGTTACGGTTGCAAATCCCACTACATCTGTGTCGGTAACCCCTCTCGAACCACTTTTAGTTCTCTTAGACTCCCTTGGGAATATCATAGACAAAGAGGTCCCACGATTACCGAAGAGGATTTTTACCGAAACATATATGGGATCCACAGAACCAATCTTTGGTGATGAATATAGGACTCCTGTTCATCCTAGCACCGTAGTAAATACCAATCCCACACTTTCTCATTCTGTATGGAGGACTTCATCGGGACGCGATCTCTATGAACATTTTGAATCCTTTCGACAATCGTTTCATCCTCATGACCCTCCTAGTGAAACAGGACCATCCGGTCAAACCATGAATCACCCAGTCGATCAGGTTGTTAACCCTACTGTTACACCAGCACAAGTCCATCCTAATGCTGGACTCATCACCTCTACTCATCGACAAAGCACTTCAATCTCTACCCCCGTTTCTACAATCTTTTACTCTACAGCTCCACATGTTCCACATGATCTTGCTAGAACATCTTCTCACCCGAGAACACAGACCCCTATTAGCCAAACACAACTGGTTGGAGGGAAACCACCATCCAATGCACCTTTTCCTCCTAGAGGACTGCCTTTCCATGGCAGGCCTACCCCTCCCGGGGGACAACCCCCTTTTCATGCTCCTCCTGGAGGGCAACCTTTGTTTGCCAGTCATACCCCAGTCATAAGTCCACCACTGGCAGGGGGGAAACCCTCATTTGTTGGAAACCCTTCACAATCCTCGGGAGTATCTTCAGGAGGCACTTTTACTCAACCCCATGTTGGGGGGCACTCGTATAATAACCCACTAGGAGGAGTATCCAATCCTGTTCTTTCTGGAACATCTTACGCAGAGTCTTATCTGGGTGGCATCCCAAACACCACCTAGAGTTCTCCGGGACCATAGTCTTATCCTCCTCATGGGCCTCATGTGTATCCACCTCCAGGATCTACTCCTTACCATTCTTAAGGGTAAAATGTTTATCCTCCTCACAGGAAAATAAATCACTCGGCCTATAATGTTCAGAACCCACCGGGTTATGCCAATGTTTCTCATGCACCATCGAATCCTTCTTATCCTTGCCAGCAACAACCATATGTAGGAGGACCTACTGGTTACAACTATCCACCTAACCCAGTCTATGGTCCTACTGGTGTTCCTATTCCGCACCAGTATCATTCGCACATTAACCGACAGCTACCTTTCCTTGTGACTCTGGATCTCCTAGACTTGTCTCGGTTAACTAATGATCCTATTTCTCATTCACCGGTTTGGCCAGTCATTCCAGCTAAACTTCCTTCTGATATTCCAAAATTTGACGGAAACCCTGACGAAGATCCGAACAACCATGTGATGACTTTCCATTTGTAGTGTTCATCAAACTCCCTCATGGATGATTCTATACGTTTCCATCTTTTCCAGTGAACACTTACCGGTTCAGCAACAAAGTGGTATATTGAACTACCACATGCTTCTTTTCATGATTTCAATTCCCTTGCCATGTCATTCCTCACGCACTTTCAACTGCCTATCCGCTACAATACGGGTGCTGAACTCTTGACCTCCCTTCGTCAAACTAACTCTGTGCATATATCTGACCATATCCATGAGTGGAGGCAACGATGAAGGATGATCAAGGCAGTCATTCCTGACATGCTATTGGCGGAATAGTTTACTAAATCACTATTACCCCCAATCGCTCGTGATGTCGCTATGGGTGGTGCGGTCACAGAGGAACAAGCCATCACTCAGGATCAATATTTAGATTTGGTTTATTCCCAATCTGGTACTTTGTATGATTTGCTTTTGAATGCTGCTCGAGATAATACCGATCCTTCTAAACCATCATCCTCATCTCATGCGGATGGTGTTATCGGTTCTTTCAAAACTTAATCTTTTCCCAATAGACTACACTCTCCTCTACCTCCCCCCAAAACTCATATCTCTGAGGTGAATGTAGTTCAATCTGCCCCTTCACAACAATCCAGAGGTAAGAAGAAGACAAAGAATAAATCAAAAAATAATAATGAACAACCAAAAAATCAAACACCTGCTACCGAAAAGCAACCACAACGGAAACTGAAATTCCCGTGTATCATTTGTGGTGACGATCACTACACTCGAGACTGTCCACTTCACAATGAAGTGGCCAAAAATTTTCAAGGAAAGTCACAACCCATTGTGCTTACTCAGCCTTTTCCACAGCAACAATCCATGGTTTCTCAAACCCCCTCTCCTAGGGGCAGTTCTAGCGATCCTCATGATGAGGCCTCATCGAGTGCATATATTTATATGTTTAATGGGATCAATTTGGCCACTCACTCTAAGACATATGACACACCAGGTAACCCTGACAAAGGAAAAGACACCTATGGTGTTGGTACTTTACCGGATCCATCATCGTCCTCCATCATTCTACCATCGATTAATCCTCCGTCTTGACCACTTTAGATTGAGAAACCCATGTTCGAATCTATCTTACACCCTCCTAAGAGAACTATCTACAAAGCTACCTTTAATCCTAGTTCACGTGCTGCCTAGAACTACAACATTGTTGAAGATTTGGCTCAAGCACCGTGTGCTATGTCTGCGTTAGAAGTTCTACAGCACTGCCCCAGTCAACGTAGAATGCTCTTGGCTGCTCTTGGTGTTGTTGATCATGAGTCATCCAATCAGATCATGTTTAACCTAGACAATTATGCGTCTCGACTCTCCCACCAACTTGCTTTCCAAGTTGATGTTGTTGTTCACAATCAACAAATCCACCAAACTATTTTGTATGAGGGAGCCTTGACTTGTGTCATGTCTTTGGCGTGTTGGAAAGGTTTAAAATCACCAGCACTCAACAAATCCCCAGCAATGTTATGCGCCTTCGACGAGCGAGATTTTCATCCCCATGGGCTTTTACAGTCCCTGCCCATCCAATTGGGTGGAAAAATTGTTACTGTTGATGTCGAGGTGGTCGATGCTCCCCTCGATTACAACTTGTTACTTGGAAGAAGTTGGTTTTATTCTATGACTGTCGTTGCCTCGTCAGTTTTCTGATGTGTCCAATTTCCTCATCAGGGCAAAATTGTCACTGTTGATCAGTTGGATTTCTGCACAACCGATGCTCGCATTCCCGCTACCAACAATATTCCTTTCTTGGGAGACCACAAGATCACGTATGAAAGTGTTGGTGTTGGCTTACTGAAAGATTCTATCCTCATGGGCACCTTCCCTACACCACTTCCACTGACTACACATCATATTGCCACCGTCGATATGATTTCGACCACGGCTTATCAATCTTTGGAATCATCTGACCCTTGGATTGTACCTCATCCATTGGAATTCGATGCACTAGGTGACACCATGCCACTTAGTCCAGCAGAAACGTCATATGTTTCTACCCAATCCGCTTCTCCCTCATCAGATGACCAACATCTATTGGCACCTGACGTTTCCTCGATGAAATCATGGTTGAGTTCCTTGTCGTCTGCGATCGACTACATTTCCCCAAATTTTCCTTCGGGTGAATCTATTCTGGAGATGCTTCGCATGGACAAGTTACCTTGGGATAATAACTGTCATCGATCCTCTTTTCTTCCCCCTCATGAAGAAATTCAGGAAGGTCTACAGTCTATCTCCCCTCCTGGTGTTGATTTTTTATTATCTCCCATGATTTCAACTTTCGACGATTTGGATCTGGTAGTAGACATGGTGATTTCTTCGGTAGGGTTATTGGAGCCTGATCTCCTTACTCCTATTGCGACCCTCAACATGTGATCCTTCCCAAGTGATTATCTTCCATCCAAAAAAGATCTCCTGGAGGCCATGACTTCATTTTATCCTTTGACATGGTACCCTTCCAGAGCATTATCCTCTTGGAAGCCATGATCCAGACAAAACCATGAGCATAGTTTCTCTTCTCTGTAGCAAGCTCGTTAAAAAATGAAACAGAGGTCCTGAGCATAATTCTTTTCCTGTGTCAAGCTCGTTAAAAAATGAAACAGTCATCTCTCTTGAACCTTCTTTTCATCCACCCTTCTCCTTTTTCTCATCTACTAGAGAAATTGGTGACAACCTCAAAGTCGGTGAATGAATTGAAGATTGGAGGGCATGTCTCCAGCCTTTGTTGATCATTCTGGAGTTAAGCCACTAGCTTTCAAGCAAGGGCATATTGAGCTTAGTCTTTGTTTTTTCTCGTGCTCGTAAATACATGAGAATGCATCCGGGTATACTTTTATCTCTTTTTCGGACCTATATGGATACAGAAAAAAGGAACCCCCTGGAGTCTTCTTTAATCTCTTTTCAGACTCTCTAAACATGAAAATATTGCCAAGTGATCTTGCTTCCTTTCCCACTCGTTAAAAGGTTTGAAAGGGCATCTTTCGAGTGATAATTTATCTCTTTTTTGGCCTCGTGAGACTAACATTATGAAAAAGGACAACATTGGAGTCACCTTTAAGTTGTTTTCAGACTCTCTAAATATGAAAAGATTGTTGAGCGACCTTGTTCTCTTCACACTCGTTAAAGTATTTGAAGAAAACATCTGTTGAGCAATAGTTTATCTCTTTTTCGGTCTCATCAGACTAATTTACGAAAAAGGAACTAAGAGAGTTCTCTTTTAAGTGTTTTTCCAGACTCTATAATCATGAAAAACCTTCGAGTTTTCTATCTTTGGAATTGTTAAAAAAAACATCGACGGACCCATACGGGACCGAAACCTTACTTCTTCTAGTTCATTAAACAAAGAAAGAGGAACTTACTGAAGGTGAGTTATATCGAGCATGTGTTACCCTCCTCGAGATCATTAAATAAAAAAGAGGTACTCGTCTATCTGGATGGGGGAAAAATTTGAAAGAAGCAAGCCAAGCAATTTTTTAGAGTCGCCCTTGAACACAGCACTTTGTCTTTTGCACGCATTATAATCCATTGAACCTTTGCACTGAGCCAATCCTTTGAGTTTCTTTCACTGCTCTGGGTCACCTGACGTAAGTCATAGCATCCACTGCATCATCAAGTTTTGGTCCATGTCATGTTTCTTCTGTTGTGCCTCAGTGTTCAAGGGAAGTATCTGCCTCGAGAGTCAGCCATCACAAATATCTTGTCTCAATACCTATGTTAGTCCATGTTCATTTGATCTACCAATTACATCTCTGTGTCTGTTTCATGTCATTGATGGGGGATACATCAAGGCCCTCCCTCGATGAGTCTATTCCTGTCGACTTCAACACATTATTCAGGAACTAGATTTAGAAACCAATTAGTACTTTGGGACATGCATGCCTCAATGGCAGGCCTCCTCACATCCAACAGTGGGTTTACAGCATTGACCTCTGATTGGAAGATTCCACAGATGTTTGACTTCAACCCATCCATTCACATTCGTTGTAATGTACTAGAGTACCTTGGGAATCATTGACATTAATGGTGATCTCCCTCACGCTTGTTAACGGTTTACATCATTGATCGGTAATCAAGTGGTTTCTTCCATGTTTGACATCAGTACATCTATTCACATGGTTATATTCGTACTACATCGAGATCGGTAAGAAGACCCTGGGTTGATTCATCACTCTGATATGTACTTTGCCCAGGTTGCAAAAGAGTTTCTCTTGAACAATGACACATATATTGTCACATAGATCCACTTTGTATTGGTCATGGCTATGTCTTGTCATCTCGTAGATCCACTGTGTATCCTTCGTGTTTATGATCAGTTCAGGTCATAGGAGTATAGATCCACACTGTATCCTCGGTGGCTATACCTTTTATCAATACAATTATGGATCCGCAGTGTATTTTGGCGGCCATATCTTGCAAGTCTTTATCACCCAAGCATAGGTATGCCTGCCTTAGGTTTGAAACATGTCATAATATTTGTTGGATGTTTGTGTGCAGCTTCTGTCAGGTTCTCTACGTCTATGCCCTTTCTTGAAAGTCTACAAATAATTTTAGTCATCAGTTCTCGTCTTCTAACTTCATACTTTTGGGGGCAATCTGTTACACATCAAAATTACTCACTTCGATAGTGTCGCAAGTGTCGTCATTACAAGTGTCGTAAGTGTTGCATTTTGCTCACAAGTGTCGCAAGTGTCAAGCAAAGAATACTGCCATGATGTCTATGTCATACTTATAACGACATCAAAAAGACACTTGAAACACCTCAAACACTTGATTTGGAAGAAGAGGAATGGTTAACTAGAGTTATGTACCTCTTGCCATCTGAAAGAACCATTGAATTTGGTTTTTTAGAGGAGAGCGCTCCCCTATACCTCTCTCAGGAGTGTTGGCGCCCCCCTATAGACTGTTAGGGAGCGTTATAACACTTCCTCTACCATTTTGAAGGAGTGCTACTACTTTTGGGAGTGTTGGTGCCCCCCTAAACCTTGCTAGGGAGCGTTATAACGCTCTGACACCCCTTTTGAGGGAGTGCTACATATTCTGGGCAGCAGTTGGTTTGTTGAGAAGAATGGGGGAAAGATATTTTCAATCTTGGAAGGCAGTTGGATTCGAATCCCTAGTCCAACCATGATCTTAGGGAAGATCCATAACTCAAGGAGGAAAATCCTCAACTTACCCCAAAGATATCTCAAGTGGTTGAGCCTCTCTAAACCTATATAAGCAGGCTTTCTTATGGTGAAAAGGGGAAACTGGATGGAGAATGATACCAAACTTATGATCTCATAAGTGATATTTGGAGAAGGGATGAGAAGCATGAAACCTATGATCTCATAGGAAACACACAGTGAAGTGGAGGCTAATCAGCGAAGCTATCATCATTCTGATCGTGCAGTTTTTGAGCAAGGGTTAGGCAAGGAGAACTTGACGAAACTGCTACATTCCATCTATGGTTGTAAGTAATGTTTTGTCCTCATTAATGTAATATGCTTGGCTTGTTTCTTTCTAATTTGTATTTAACATTACATGAATTTGTCTCTAAGTAGATAGGTTTGCTTCGAACTAATCTCGATAGAATAGGAAGTGGTTGTACTTTGTTTGTCTACAGGGATTATCGAGGAGCTCAAGACTGGAGTTCAACTCGGAGCATGCAGGGACAAACACTGATAAAAGGTACATCTTTCATCCTTCCTCTTCATGCATTAGTTTGTGTAGACCTAAAAGGAAGTTAGTGACCATGATAAGCACTTTTTGTCTTAGAGTTAAGAGTCTAGCTCTTTGAGGAGATCTACCTGTCCGCAGGAATATTTTCCTTGAACAAGGGGGTCTAGCCATACTCTAGGATCTATCCACTATTCTTATGGAAGTATTATTCACCTCCAAATGGACTATCACAACCTCCTTCAGAATCATCGATTCAAACAAGCCATGATTTGTCTCAAATGTCTATGGCCCCACAACCCCAGGAGACAAGGAAGCATTCCTCCATCATTTGGAATGGATTTCCAATCACATCGGAAATCAACGGTGGATCCTCGGGGGAGAATTCAACATGATAACTGGTCTAGAGGAAAATAAGGGGGGCACTTGACAGTGAACAGTTCCATAGAACCATCAACTTGTTGGACCTCATTGATGCAGAAATGGACAATAGACTCTTCACCTGGTCCAATAGATGTTTGGGGGCACAACACGTTTCTTGCAAATTAGATCACTTCCTAATCTCTGAACCCTTCATGTTGGAGGGTCCCACTTGGAAATCCACTGTGATTGATACTCCTGGGTCTGATCATTGGCCTTCTACTTACGGTGAATATTAGTGGCACCCTAGGCAGAAATCCCTAGAATATTGGTATTTCCTAGTCGCATACCTCTTCTGTTGGGACTAGGAAATGCCATAGGAATGTTTGTAATGCAAATGAGGCGTTGTATTGTTCAGCTAGTCATAATTTTGATCATGGTGCAAGAAATTTTATTCAACATGCTCCTCATGAAATTCCTAAATCAGAGGACTTTGAAGGCACCGATGATGAAGAGGAGGAATATTATGGTGATAAATCTAGTCAGCAGTTTAATAGTAATGAAAATAATCAAAATGTAGGTCAAAGTGGAGAATATGATCAACGTTTAAATGATTGGGATGAAAATTTTCCTCCAAGTGAAGAGTTTGAACGTACCAATGAAGATTTCCAAGGCACCAATGAAAATGATGGAGAAATTCCCTCAAGTGGAAATTTTAAAAGCAGTGAAGATGATTATGACAATGGTGGACCAAATTCCTCGAGTGGAGAATTTAAAGACAACAATGTTGGTGATTATGAATTTCCTCCTAATGAGGATTTTGAAGGCATCGATGAAGAGTTCCTCCAAGTGGGGATTTCCAAGGCACAAATGAGGATGGAGAAGAATTTCCCCCAAGTGGGGACTTTAAAAGCAATGATGACGATTATGACAATGTTGGACAGTCTTTCTCGAATGAGGAATTTAAAATAAACAATGTTGGTGCTGATGATTTCCCTCAAAGTGAGGATTTTGAGGGTACCGACGAGGATAATGAAGATTTTCCTCCAAGTGAGGATTTTGAAGCTAGTAATGAGGATGATGAAGAATATCTTTCAAGTGGCGAGTTTCAAAGTAGCGAATATGATTACGCCATTGATGGTCACTCTTTCCCGAGTGATAAATTAAAAATAAACAATGTTGATGTTGATTTTCCTCCAAGTGAGGATTTTCAAGATACTGATGAAGGTTTTCAAGGCACTAAGCAAGATGGTGGAAATTTTCACTCAAGTGGTGATTTTGAAAGAAATGAAAATGATTATGTCAATAGTGGACATAATGTTGATGATTATTTTCCTCCAAATGATTGTGTTGATGATGATGTTCTCAAACATTCAGCTACAACAAATGAAGGTGATCGACATTCTCTAGTTCAGTCTCCTGACAATGTTTTGCTTGATAATCCTTGTGGTGATAAGGAAAAACCTTCTAGTGAGGATGATGAAATAGTGGAGTCATTGCAAAGAAACATTGTGTCTAGGACCAAGATTAGACCTTTTTATATCGATCCAAAGCATTCTAGTTATACAAGGTTTAGGAAAGAATTTCTCACTAAATCAATTTCCATAAAAGAATTGATTTCAAGTGAATGTTGTCAAAAGAATTGTTTGAAAAGAATGGACTACATGTATGCCTTGAATAAAAGGAATACATATTTGTCAATGAATAAGAGCATGCAAAATTTGTATTTGATGGGGTGCTTGATATCCACCAATACAGTATATGATTATCACATTGGGAATATTTTACTTTGCAGAAAGGCTTTAAAAAAAATCACTCAATTGCTAATCTACGTCTATCAAGAATCCAAACAAGGTTGGAAAAAGATCTATCATTTTATTCAAAGGTACATCATGGACGAGAGAGTGGGCCATTCACAAACACTGCATTGTCATGGATGTGTAATTTCTTTTCCAAACATGGAGAGTGTATGCCAGATAGAGACACAATACATATTCTAGATAATTTTTCAAGGAGGGAAATATACAACTTGTACTAAGGATATGCTAAAGATGTTGAAGGAGAGGGTAATTTTATTACATGGACGACGCCTCATTTGCATTACAAACAATCCTATGGCATTTCCTAGAATACTAACATATAACATATGTTATATGTTATATAGCATATAGCATATAACATTACAGATATATATTACGGGCATCTCCCTAGCCCCCACGGCCAAGCCCCGGGCGCACCTAGGGCTTGGTCGTGGGGGCTAGGGCGATGCCCGTAACAACATATAACATATTGTTATATGCTATAACATATAACAATATGTTATATGTTAAAACATATAACATATTGTTATATGTTTAATCTATAACACATGTTATATGTTTAACCTATAACACATGTGTTACACGTTAAACATACACCACATGTCTTATATGTTAAACAGATAACGTATGTGAATTTTAACATATAACACATGTGTTATATGTTCAACATATAACACATGTGTTATATGTTTAACATATAACACATGTGAATTGAATTCTTTTTACATATAGGTTAAAAAAAATAATCTTTTTTTAAATTAGCTTTTATAATCAATGTTATGTTTTTTAGTTGATTATAATGTGAAAGGCCTAATTTTTTTTTATCTTAATATAGGAAAATGTCAGGAAAAATATTATCTATCAATATATCTAGATCATGACCTGCAATAATGGCATCAAAAAATGCAACCGGAACCTCCATCAATGTTAAGCAACAAAATGATAACTTAACACCTGAGCTATCAAAGGCAATGAAGAATGTTAGAGCGGAAATTTGTAGAAGGTGAAAACAAACAAGAATATTCTTGGTTTGTTAAAGACAAGCAAGGAAACAATGGAGATCATATATATTTGTATTGTGCCAAATCAGAACATGTGCAAGGAAATTGTCAGACACTTGGCTTGTTACGAGATATATGTTTGGTGCCAGCCACATATATTGTTTATGAATTTGTCAAACAAGGGAGAACTTATATCAAGTTTACATATTGTTTCAAATTGAGCAATTATAACAAGAATGAATGTTTTTCAGAATTATGTGCATCCATCATTGATGACATAGAGAAAGGCAATGTAAGTTTTTTATTTCTATTTTTGTGTCGTTTATTATTTTTAGTATCATGGTAATCTTTTAATTTTATTTAACATGAAAATGTTATATTTTATTTTTACAGGATTTTGTTGAACGACTTTCACATATGTTAGTGAGGATTTACTCTACAAAGAATGATATCATGGATGTCATCAACACTTTTCATATTGAAAAGACATAAGAAGGAAGGAAAAAGAAACAAAAAGTAATGGAGGTTGAACCTGCAAGAGTAGATAGAGAAGAACATGAAAGAAGAAAGAAAAATC
>ML809868.1:242264-252403 GCA_009831015.1 Picea engelmannii
TCGATTTATTGAAGTAAAGGTAAACAATGTGTTAAAAATTATGTTTTTCACTATATTTAAAAAGTATGGAACAATAAATTAATTAAGGAGACAAAATGATCTGGATTTTATGAGCAGAACGAAATGACTACAGATTATTACTATATGCTTAACACAGAATAACAGACATACAGTAAAACTGGTTTTCTATTCAATAAGGAAATAAGCTGAAATTGTAAAATGCAGCGGAAAACAAGCTTGCTGGAATGGTGGCGGCTTATCTCTGAGAAGAGTTGTGACGGTTGCGCTCATTCGCAAGAAGATGATTACAATGAGGCTCTCAAGGTATTTTTACAATAAAAAGGAGTTTCAAAAACCTTAAACATCCAAAAACCTAACCCTAGGAGATGAAGCGCCAATAGTCATGTGGGCCCCGTTTGGGTAAGTCAGTATATCAACTTCCCGGGGTCGTAACTTTTGCATATGATCTTCGTTTTAGGCTATGATAGCTCATTGGAAATATCTATCTGAGGTCTACAACAGTTGCAGAAAATTTTAGAACCGCAACATACCCCAAAAAACGTCATTTAGGGCCTCAAAACGGCTCTAAAAGTTCAGGACCCGAAAAACTGCTAAAATAGTAAATTATCAAAATTGCGAGAAAGTTGTTTTGAGCCAGCTGGAAAAGGTGGGTGGCCCTCGATATCCACCTGGATCAATCCTCCATCCTTAGGAATAAATGGTCTCCATTACATTGAGTTCCCCCATCAGATGAGGAAATTTTTGCTGAATTTGGCCCTGGATGAGCCCTTGCCTTGGTGCAAGAGTTGCCCTGCTTTGACAACTCGATAAAGTTGGATCCTTTATTGTCGAGTGCCCTTTATCTGTGTGTCCACAATCTGATCATTGGATGCCTATTGTATGCAGTCGGGGTTGAGCTCTGTTGGTGTCAGTTGTTCTGCTACGTCTGAGGTATCCAATAATGGTGGGAAATAAGGCTGAAGGAGGTCCACGTTGAACACTGGGTGCAGGCCAAGGAAAGGAGGAATTTTGAGTGCAAAAGAATTATCCCCCACAACCTTGGTGATGGTGTACGACCCATAACGGATTGGTTGGAGCTTCCGATGGGGTCTTATAAGATTTTCTTTCTGCAAGTGCAACCAAACTTTGTCGCCCACCTGGAACTTATGTGGAACTCGATGTTGATCATGGCACTGCTTGTACTTGTCATTGGACTTCTGTAGGATATCCTGAATCTGTTGACGGATATGTTGGATCCTCTCAATGAACCAGGTGGCTTTGTCAGCCTCAGTTAGAGAAGGAGAGGAGTCGGTTGAGGTGACTGCAAGGGGAAGTGCAACATCTATGGGACCCAATGGTTGGAATCTCAACCCCGCCTGAAAGGGGCTGTGGTCGATTGAGCTATGCAGGGCTTGATTGTAGATATGTTGGACATAGGGAAGACTCTCATCCCATGTGCAAGGGTGCTTGGAATTATACATACGCATGATATGCATGATCATTTGATTTACAACCTCGGTTTGGCCATCTGTTTGGGGGTGGAAGGTCGTGGATTTGGTGAGCTTGGTGTCCAGCAGTGACTAGAGGCTCGACCAGAATGTGCTGAGAAATCGACTGTCCTGATCTGAGACAATGGTTTGTGGGATTCCAAAATGTACCCAGACCCGTTCAAAGAAGAGCTTGGCAGTGGCTTCTGATGGGATGTTCTTCTTGCAAGCAACCAGAATCGCCATCTTAGAAAAGCGATCAATAACCACAAAAACACAGTCATTTCCCCACTTGGTGGACGGGAGGCCCGACATGTAGTCCATTGAGATGGATTCTCATATCCTGTCAGGAGTAGGAAGAGGGGTGTATATGCCCTGTTTCTTAGTGGTTGGTTTGGCAATAGCACAGGCAGTGCAAAACCTGATATACTTGTTGACCTCCTGTCGAAGTTTCGTCCAGTAGAAATGTTTTTGTAGCATTTCCACTGTCTTTTCAATGCCGAAGTGTCCTGCCACCTGGATGTAGTGGGCTTCCCAGATAAGCTTCGCTCGCTCACTTGATGGAACACATATATGGCCCAGTCGACACAACAACCCATCCTAAAGATGGAAATTATCGACAACTGCCTTTGCACCCAACATTTGGTAGGTAGTGGCGAAGTTTGGGTTTGTCTCATAGAGTTGGGGCCATCCAGAGGTCTCATGGCCGCAGGAATCTAGCACTGTGGTGAGTGTTGTGACTGGTGGTTTGCTGATACCATCAGTGACGCGGTTGGTGCTTCCTGTTTTATACTTGATGTTGAGGTGGAATTGTTGCAAGTATGTGGACCACTTTTGATGGCGATCATTCTACAAATTTTCTTGTGTCTGCATGAACTGCAGTGGCTTATGATCAGTGTGGATGACTGTCTCCCTCCCAAGAATGTAATGTCTCCACTGGCGGCAGGCTTGCACAATGGAGTACATTTCTTTGTCGTAAGTAGGGTACTTACAGACAACATCTGATAGTGTCTCACTATGATAGGCCATGGGATGGTCGTGCTGCATAAGAACGGCACCCACAACATAGTCTAAAGCATCAGTCTCAATCTCAAAGGGTTGTTGTAGGTATGGTAGTGAAAGTACTGGGGCTGAGCACAAGCACTGCTTCAAATCATTGAACGCTTCTTGTTGGGGCCGGCCCCACGTAAATTTTACCTTACCACCACCCCTGGTTATTTGGTTGAGGGCCCATGCAATATGGGAGAATCCCAACACAAACCTGCTGTAGAAATTGGCAAGGCCCAAGAATCTCCGAAGCTCAGTGAGTGTGGTTGGGGCTGGCCAGTCACAGATGACTTGGATCTTGGCTGGATCCACATGTATGCCATGTTAATCAATGATGTAGCCTAGGTAATGGACCATGTCCATGCCGAAGGATCATTTTTTCAAGTTGGTATATAGCTTGTGCTGCTGCAGGGCATGCAGAACCTGTTGAATATACTGCAAGTGTTCGGCCCAAGTCTTGTTGTAAATGAGAATGTAATCCAGATACACCACTACAAATGTATTAGTGAATGGTTGTAGGATATCGTCCATCATCCTCATGAAAGTGGCTAGAGCATTTGTCAGACCAAAGGGCATGACCAACCATTCAAAAAGGTCTTCCTTTGACTTGAAGGTGGACTTCTATACATCAGTCTATTCTATCGAGACCTGGTGGTAGCCAGACTTTAGATCAATCTTACTGAAGTATTTTCCCCCCATGAGTTGATCAAGGAGGTCGTCGATTCAGGGAATCGGGTACCGATTTCTGACTGTAATTTTATTCAAAGCCCGATAATCAATGCAAAGTCGTCAGGTTCCATCTTTCTTTTGTACCAGCATGATTTGGCTCCCGTAAGGTGAGGAGCTGGGAAAGATGTGCCCCTTGTGGAGCAATTCTTGGATATGTCGCTTGATCTTCTCATTCTCTAATAGAGAGCGGTGATACACTGGTCCATTGGGTAGCAGTGCGTCGGGGGTCATATCGATGGGGTACTTGACCTGGCAGTGCAGAGGTACCCCGATAGGTGAGGAGAAGATATCTGAGTATTCTTCTGCGACCTTATCTACTTACTTCTACTGTGTGGAGAGGTCGGTCGCTGAGACCCTGGATGTGGCTGTGATTTTTCTCTCATTCTAAGAGAGAATCACAAAGAAGACAAACTTCCCCATCTGAGAGATGACCTTCCTGTATTGCTTAGTAGAGATCAAGGAAATAGCACTAGGTGGGACAGCCTCGGGTATCCTGTACAATTTCCTGTTCAAAGTAATAATAACACTACGAGGCCTAGACTCATATACAACATGATGTTTCCATAAATAAGGTTGGCCCAAAAGAACATCACAAACTTCGAGAAGAGCAACATCACACAATACCTTGTCTTTGAAGGGCTTAATGTCGTACGACAGTCGACATTGTTGGCTAACGCAGAGATCGCTTCCTTAGCGGAGCCATCCAATGGTGTAAAGTCGTGGGTGCGGCGTTGTCGGCAGGGCCAGCCGCTTGACGACCTCTGCTGAGATAAGGTTCTTTTGGCTACCACTATCAACGATGAAGTGCAGCGGGGTGCCTTTTACCCACATCTATGAATGGAAGAGGCACTCTCCTTCTTCTGGCTCGTCTGGTTCACCATGTTGGAGCTTGGTGGTAGAAACGGTGGCACTGAGCTCCGTGTCAATGATCCATATTCCCCTTTCTGGTTCTGACTCAGAGTCAGAACCCGCATCTTATTCAGAGGCTTTCACTTCGGCCACCAACGTCTTCTTTGAGCGGCAGTCAACAGTGTTATGCCAAGGGCTCTTATGGAAGTCACACCACTTCCCGGTATCTTTATTTGTCTTTCCTGTGTCCTTCTTTGATTGTGGCTTGGACTGGTTGTCCTGATACTGTCCATCTTTGCTCTGTCATTTTTTCTATGGGTTGGGGCCGCCCTTTCTTGGCTTTTGTTGTGAGGGGTTCCCCGACCCAAATTGTCGCATCTTTTGTTTGAATTTCTGCTCGATTTTGACAGCATATCGGTAGGTTGCGCCCAAGGATGAGATGTCCAGAAATTTCATTTCGGTCTGGATGTATCTATGCAGAGCACCACAATACTTGAGCACCAGATGTCGCTCTGAATCTTTGATACCCATCTTGGTATGCAAGGTATGGAAGATATTTGTGAAATATGGCACTGCTTGGTCTCTTTCTTGTCGCAATGTGGTCCATTTGGTATACAAGTCATCATAACTTCCAACAGGGTAATATTGTTCCTTAATAGCATCCCTAAAGGATTCCCAGGTGGTCATGACTGTAAATAATGAGGGTTCCTCTATTTCCTTTTGCTCACAGAAAGTTTCCCACCAATCTTTGACATGGGGAACGACTTTGAGGAGTGCAAAAGTAATATTTTCTCTATTCGAAAAGTTATGGACAGAAAAATACCTTTCTAGTAGATTCAACCACTTGTCTATAGCATATGCGTCTATCTGACCTTCAAATATAGGAATATCAAAGCTTATTTGTACATTGAAGGGGGCGATGCCTCTGCTCGAAGAAGATGTGTTCCCTGTTGGTAGTCGTTGAAGGATTTGCGCGAAATTATCCATCATCTCGTCCCTCTGTTGCGTGAGGGCTTCCTCAATCAACAGTTTGAAAGGATCTCCTGTCCCGCCATCTTTCTTTTCTCCTTCCATGAGAGGTCGCTTGGGTGTGCGAGGGATTTTGTCCTCAAGAGAAACAAGCTCGAGACGTAACTCTTTGTACTCCGAACTCATTGGGAACATGCATTAAGATGACAAGGAGCAAACCGCTCTGATACCACTGATCCAGATTTTATGAGCAGAATGAAATGACTACAGATTATTACCAGATGCTTAACACAGAATAATAGAGATACAATAAAACCGGTTTTCTATTCAATGAGGAAATAAGCTGAAATTGTAAAATGCAGCTCAAGCTTGTTGGAATGGTGGCGACTTATCTCTGAGAAGAGATGTGACGGCTGCACTCATTCACAAGAAGATGATTACAATGAGGCTCTCAAGGCCTTTTTACAATAAACAAGAGTTTCAAAAACCCTAAACATCCAAAAACCTAACCCTGGGAGATGAAGTGCCAAAACTCATGTGGGCCCTGTTTGGATAAGTCAGTACATCAACTTCTCGGGGTCGTAACTTTTGCATACGATCTTTGTTTTAGGCTATGATAGCCCATTGGAAATATCTATCTGAGGACTAAAATAGTTGCACAAAATTTCATGGTGAAATTTTGCGACCGCAACATACCCCAAAAAATGTTGTTTAGAGCCTCAAAACGGCTCAGGAAGTTCAGGACCCGAAAAACTGCTAAAAATAGTAAATTATCAAAATTGCGAGAAAGTTGTTTTGAGCTAGCTAGAAAAGGTGGGTGGCCACCGATATCCACCTGGATCACAAAATTCTATGAAAAATCGTAACTTCGAAAAAGTAAATGGTAAAATACATTTTTAAGATTGAAAGAAGCATGAAAAAAAGACTAAAAACGGAGTTGAATAAAAACTATATATATATATATATATATATAGAGAGAGAGAGAGAGAGAGAGAGAGAGAATTGAAAATAGATGAAAAATAAGCATTTAAAAAAATAATGTGAAAACATTGTGGATCGAAAAATTTAAAATATCGAAAATCATTTAAAAACGGAGAGGGGGTGCTACCAGTAGCACCATTTTTAAAAACGAAGTAAAAAATTGGACCCCCAAAAAACGAAAACTCTAGAGAGTTCTCGTTAAGTTGGTAACTATGTTATTGCATTTCATTGTTTATAGCGACATCCATAAGAACCTCATCTCAACTGAGGTCATCAAATAGTTGGTGTTGTCGACAACACCAACCCCGCAACCATACAACATTGGGTGGCTTCACCAGGGACGAGATCTCCATGTCAACTAGCAGTGTCGTCTATCCTATGGCATCCAACCCTTCAAGGATGAGGTAGTGTGTGATGTTTCTCATTTTGATGTATGTGATGTTGTTTTGGGCCAACCATATATGTGGAAACGTCATGATGTTTATGAGTCTTGACCCGGTAATGTCATTATTACTTTGAGGGGTCAACTCTACAGATACCAGAGGTAGTTCTGACTATTGTTCCACCAAAATAGTGTCACAAGGTAATCTTTCATACTACAAAATCCATCATCTTCACAATTTGTTCAAAGGATGCACAGAAGGCCACTACAACCATTGTAGCCTCAACACCTTCTGCGGAAGAGAAAGAAAATATTGTTTATTCACCTACAGTGGTGCCTACACAATTCCCCATCAAGCCTAAAGACAACAAGTTGGCGGAACATATTCAACCCTGCCAGCAACAGGTTCATGATAGCCATCCACATACCAAGTAACACAACTTCTCCAACAAGGCACGCAACTCACCAAGATTCAGATTCAAAAAACGTTTTCCCCTCTTCCCTGAGCACTCAATGCAATGGAGACCATTTCTTCCTAAAGGAGGAGCACTAATCCAGGTGGATATTGGTGGCCACCCACCTATTCCAAATTCCAACTGGCTCATCTTGACAGTGTTCAGTTCAACACATTTCTATGTAATGGGGACATTTATTTGTAATTGTGGGTTCTACACTTCCAGGGTTTTTCTGAAGCCCTATACATCATCCAGGTGGATAATGGTGGCCGCCCACATTTTTCAGCTGGCGTTTTTTGGAATTTTTCATGTTAGTACATATTTGTGTACTTTTGGGGTCGTTTTGAGACCACAAACAATCTTTTTTGGACTTGTCATTGTCAAAATGTTGAAAATATCATAGTTTAATGACATAATGTATAATTCTCGGAAATACCTTTCCAACAAGCTATCACACACCTAAAACAAAGATCGTATGCAAAAGTTACGACCCCAAGAAGTTGATGTACTAACTTACCCCAATGGGGCCCATATGACTTTTGACGCTTCATCTCCTAGGGCTAGGTTTTTGGAAGTCTAGGATTTTGGAATTCATGTTTATTATAAAAAGGCCTTCAGAGCCTCATTGTAATCATCTTCTTGCAAATGAGCGTAGCCGTCACATCTCTTCTCAGAGATAAATTTGTCACCATTCTAGCGAATCTTGCAGTCTGTATTTTTACAGTCTCTATACATTTTTTTCATTAATAGAAATCATGTATTGTTGTATTTCTCTGTTTCTGACCATTTTTAAGTGTATTTCATTGTAATATCTCTTCTTTCATTTTGTTCCGAAAATTAACTGGATCAGTTTGGTACTGAGTTGGTCAAATTATGCAGCTCTCAAGGCCTAATAATTTGCAATGGAATAATGAAGTGGTCAAACTCCAACCAGATGACTTGTATTCATGGGCTAGGTAGTAGTGTCGTAGATTATGTGATATATGATATTCCCGTTTCCAACCAAATAGCAACTTTTGACCTTTTAAATGACCGTGAACCTGATTCTGATCATAAACCTTTAACCCTAACTCTAAACTTTGCCATACATGAGAGCATCATTGAAGATAATTATGATAAACAAAGGCAATTGTGCTTTGACAAAAGTAAAGTTGACATTTTCTTAAAGGATTTAAATAGTAAATTAAATCTCCTAACTTATAAGGACAACATTGAAGAACTCTACAACTACCCTTTCCACTTCTATTAACAAGTTCTCTTAAATTCGAGGTATCATGTAAAAAGAATAATAGAACGACCAACTCTTGGTATGGTAAAGAATGTAAAATTGCTAAGAAAGTCATTAGGAATATTTCTGATGAGTCATTAAAACTCGATAAGATCAATACGTACAAATCCCTAATTAAAATGAAAAAAAAGTACTATATCAATAAAAGGCAAGAGCATCTTTCACAACTTTCTACGTTAGATCCTAAGAAGTTCTTGAACCAAATTGTAAACCACAATACTAAAGAAAATAATATGATTCCCTTAAGGGACTGGAATTCCTACCTTAAAAGTATTTACGAGTTCCCTAATGCCATGGACACCATTCATATTGTCCCTACAAAGGATGAAGTTTTTTTTTAGATGACATAGAGTTCATGGTTAAGCGGCTTTCAAATGGGAAAGCTAAGGACATTGAAGGCTACCAAACTGAAATTTTTAAAATCGGAGGATCTATCATTATCCCTCACATACACAAGCTCTTCAATTTAATAGTCAAGCAAGGCTTCCCTAAACCCTAGACACAAAGCCTCACTACTCCAATTTTTAAAAATGAGGATAGAAACAATCTCTCTAATTATAGGACCATTATGATTAGCCCGATTTTAGCCAAGCTTTATGGAATTATTTTGGAAAAGAATATTAGCCTTTGGCTAGAAAGTCAAATTAAAAGAGCTAAAGGCCAAGTCTAGTTTAGAAGATATCATTCAACTGTAGACCATCTTGTTACCTTTAGGGTCATTGCAGAGGAGTTTCGCAATACTAAAACCAATCTTTTTTATTGTTTTGTTGACTTTAGAAAAGCTTTTGACATGGTTCGTAGGAAAAACCTTTGGAATAGGTTTGAAGAGATAAAAGCGCCTCTAGAGTTGAGGGCTGTTGCAATAACGATGTATGAGAACATTATAGCATTGAGAAATGGATTATTGGGGGATGGAAAGTTTATTATGGGCTTGAAAACAATTGTAAATCAACAGATCTTTGGAGTTGGGATAAGAAGCAACTCCTCTTTGAAACTCTTGTTACACCTGTTATTCTTTATAGATATAAAGTCTGGAGCTGTAGTATCTCTGGTGAATCCTGGAAAAAGATAAAGCAAATAAAAAAGAATTTTATAACCTATAATCTCAAAATTAAAGGAAATACACCCTATCACATCCTCCTCTTAAAAACAAGCCTCTTCCCCATTGAGAGCATGGCTATGACTAGATACCTAATTTATAAGAACAAGTTAAATAACATGGAAGACAATAGGCTTCCTAAAATTGCTTCAAATTCAAGTCAAAACCATTATCGACTCAAGCGAGGATGGCATATAGATGTCCAGTCTTGGCTAAACTATTGGGGAATCATGGAAGACACCATTTTGCAGAGTAAAGATACTATTAAAAATATCATCAAATCAAAATTTAAGGAGAAAATGTGGTCTGATAAAGAGTTGGAGGAAAAAAGAAAATTAAGGTATTATAAAGATGCAATCAACCATAATCTAGAAGATCAAAATTATCTATTTGTTTTGACAAGTGTAAAGAAAAAAATAAACATTGTTAAGATAAGAACAAATTCTCCCCATCTCCATAGTGAAATTGGAAAAGGTCATGGGATGAAAAAGTGTGTAACTTTGTGACACTAAGAAGGTTGAAGATAAAAAACACTTTCTCTTAGATTGTCCAGCCTATACCCTAACCTCTTAAGTCAACAAAACTATGGTGATCTGGGAAAGCTTCTCTTAAAGTTTTTCCAGATAAAAACAAAATTCTAAAGAAAGAAAAGTAATCACCTACCATCTTAAGCTCCGATAAACCACTTCAATCTTAATAAACATTAATCTTCATCTTCATTAATCAAAATATCAATTTTTTATTATTATCCATTAATTTAAAAATCATTACACATTGAAATTTATATATAAACGTGATCATTGCTCTCAACTAAAACCATTTTACTGTGGCTATCATTAATATAAAGATCATT
>ML809869.1:0-18000 GCA_009831015.1 Picea engelmannii
TTTATAGTAAAAAGAGTGATAATTATGGTGAAAAGAGTGGTTTTGATAAGTCAAAAGGGGTTCACTAGCAGTGAAAATGGTGTCAATTTGGAGGCCCAACAACCATTATTATAAAGAATTGATCATTAGTGTCTCTAGCTTCTATAACTCCTTGCTAGAATTTTTTGGACTTCTTGATATTCTTCTGTGTTGTATTCGCACAAACATGTCAATGAAGTACAATATGCCTATGTGGTGTCCCTGTGGCTCCTTTTGGTTTGTTTCCATCTCTATGACATGGGCCACATTCACATGTCCTATGAAGTTTCCCTTTTTGTTTCTCAACTAATAATGTCTATTGATATCTTTCTCATGTGTGTGGAGGATCAAGTGGAGTCCTTTTAGGAGTTAGGGATTTTTTGGTCAATAGTATTGGTTGGTGTGTTTCCCCCACAACTACCCACTAAAATTCTATGTCCCACAGGATGTCAATGGGTACCCCCTATTAAAATTTTAGCAAGAAATTTTATCACTACTAATTTTATTTGTTAATGATACAAGAAACTACTATTCTGTCTATGTAGTCCCAAGCCTAACTTAAGGGAACCTTTGAGAACCACATATCTTATGAAGTTTCCCCCAACCTTTGTTATCCATTTTCTCAATAAATGAATTGCAAGCCCTTTTAAGTCCTAAACAAAGTCTTCTCTCATGTGACCATACCTGAGGGCTATCAGATCACTCTCCATTGGAACATTACTTCTCAGAGTGACTGAACATGCAAATGCCAAATGTCTTTCCAAAAACCATAAGCCTACACGCTATCAGATCCTTTCTATCAGAGTGCTCTTCATCAGAACAAATTTCACCTTGTGCACACTATTGATTATGATGGAGGCTCTCTGATGAAATTTTCCCAATGCACAAGTATTAGCCCTATAACCTCGTGTCAAGAAGTGATTGGTTCAAAAGAGTTAATCCCTGTAGGTTTGATTCAAACACATGGGAGTGGTTCCCTCACACTATCGTTAACATTATGTGGTAGGCTATAACTCGTTGATTAATCCAATCTTATCCAAGTGCCTCATTTCCCTCCCCACAAAAAAATCTCTTTCATACAAGTATGATATTCAAGGCACAAATATTATTTCGAGATACCTCCCCATTGTTGATGAAAATATATGAAATAATCTTACTCAAGCATTTTAAGATCTTGCTTGGATAAGAAAATATAGACGGGAATATCACCTTATGTTTATAGCCTCAAAATTTGTTTCCTAATCCACAAGTATTAGTTACAAGGGCTTAGGATGATTTTTTTTAAATAAAAGATTGTTGTAAAATTCAACATTTTTATATAATTTTCTGAATATAACATATGTAAAAGTAAATGTGGAGACAAAATAAAAAATACCAAGTCATGTATTAACACATATGAGACAGAATATCAATCGCTTATTTCATTCCAAGAAATGAAAAGAATCGTTCTCTTTACAAAAATACTGAGGGATTTTGGACCAAAGTCAAACTTAGATGTCCCCGATGAAAACCATACAAAAGGACTTATGACAGAAAGTAAAAAACATGAACTTTAAAAGTTGGATCAGCTTGCCACAAACTATTGCCCACTCGACTCTGCACACTATCCTTTATCATTCATGAAATTTAATTCATAGATAGACAAGTCTACATAGACTATCAGACATAGATCAACACCTCTGAAAACAAGTGTCTGAATGATGTAATTCAACTTTGAATTTTGTTGTCTACAATAGGACCCTACTGTCATAAAAGAGAATTATGATTTTAATGAATTGAACAATGAATGAAAAATGAACTATCTCAATAAAACTTAAAAAAAACCTTAGTATGCTTTCTCCTTCTATTCTCCCCTTGTTCTTCCTTCTCATTTTTCTTTTATGCATCTCAAATTAGTTGAAGTAGTTCAACTACTTATTTTAGTTAAGTTAGCTAAAACTCAACTAAATTTTAGTTAAGGGAAGAATTAATATAATAATAATAATAATAATAATAATAATAATAAGGGTCTTTTAACAAATAATAACTAGTAGGTGGGACCCCTTATGACTCTCTTTAGTTTCTTAACAAAAATAAACATAACTAGTCACTCAATCAAACACATCCCTCATTTTGGCTCCCATCATCATTATCGTAATTTGAAAATTAAATATCAATGATATTTTAAACAATATCCAAACATATAATATCCAAAATATCCAAAAATAGTATGCTTTCCAAAAACTTCAGCAGACAACTATTCTCATCAAATCAATAACAAAATATAATAAAAAACCATATTTTCCACTTTGAGAGACAATTTTCCCTTTGTTACTATTGTCTCCCTTTGACCTTCCCTTTTCAATCCTTAAGAGATGAACTACTTGACAACAACACCAATGAGGACATACTTGTCCTTTTGACAAAACGCTTAGATACAACTTGTACCAATCCACAAACATACATGCATGTATTAACGTTAGGGCCAACCCAGAATGTATATTGGGATACTTCGGTAAAAATATAGTAAGAATGGGCCAACGGCCACGACTCAAGGTTGAAGAAATAACATAACAACTATTGGAAATTCCTCTGCGACTGGGTAAGGGTTACCATCACGAATGTGAGGGAACGAGTTAACTAACAGTAATACATAGAAAAAAACCCTCCATCATCAACTCAAAGCCATATTGTACCACCATTTACTTATTATTCCATAGAGACCCATCATTATACTAAACTGACTGACAAAAAACCAATGAGCAACTTAAAATACCCATTCCTTTTCTTGCAATCCTAAACATTTTTAAGTCATCATAGAGAGCCATAACACACATCTACATAGTCGAAATTCTCAAGAACACACAGAATCCAAGCATCACTGAGACATCATTTGGTTCATATAACAGAGAATACACCATGGATGAAGAGAAAAAGAATCATACATGTGGAGAAACACTTTAATGGCGAGTTGGTTGAGCCTTATTTCTTCCAAGAGCTTGAAAATTTGGAGCTTCATAACCAACAGAGAAAAAAATGCAACAATGGAACAATGTTAATGTGAAGGGCGATAAGGAAAGTATGGAATGACGTGCAGTAAATGCACGTCGCTTCCATCGCCTAGCCCTTTTGATTTGAAGTACGAGACATCCCAATAAGCATCACATTCACCAACAATTAAATCATATAACCAATGCATATTCAATGCCAAACCATCGTGAAATCTGAGATGATATCCATTGGATAGTGCACCACCCAATATAATTTACATGTTAACCCTTGCCATAAATCCATGCCATAATACATATTAAAAATGCTATATGCGCCTCCATTCAAATCTCATGAAATGCACATAGTCCACTAACCAACAAATAGCATAATAGTTAGGACTAACACTAATATCCTTTAACTTTCCCATTCGAACTTGCATATAGTCTTTTATTTTAGATCAAACATTTAACTTATTTCCCTTTGTTACACTTTAGGATATTTTCATAGGTTTTTTCCTTTGTTTTGATCATGCTACCATTAGAATATCCTTTGTATACATGTGGTTAGGTAATCAACATAAGAATTAGTAACAAATTTGTAACATAGCAGTTGTAACAACGTCACCCTCATACCCATATAACTTGTTCAATGTCGTGAGTGATTACCAAGAGTGTTCCACAATGATACATTATCCACTTATTATCATGCCAATATGAAATTAAGACTACATCATAAGAAATGTAGGACTATGTAGGCAGCATAAAAAACAACAACGAAACATGTGTAATATGTCTATCCTTACGCCTCTAGTCTACAAGGGAGTCCCACCTACTAGTATTATATTATTAGCATAGTTGAAAAATAACTCTTTTAGAAATACTTTTCGGTGGAATTCATTGTTACGATTTTATTTGTCAACAAATTGGTGATTCCACAGGGAAATTTGTTTCCAACATATTAAGAACTTGAAATTTCTAGTTTCGCAGACCAAGTAACATCAAATCAAGAAGATATAAATTAGAATGATTATGAGATAGGGGAAAGTGAGTGGATTTAAGGATTAAAATGATCGGGAATTTGGGAATAACTCATGGAAGTGTTAAATATGAGGGGGTTTATCGCTATAAACATAATCATTCAACTAAAAACTGTTCTTGTCTTCAAGGATAATTTTTTTTTGAACTTTCTCTTTTGAATCTCGAAATGGATGAAGAAAAGGAAAGAAGAAGAGGGATAAACCCAACAATCTCATAAAACATAAGTGGAAGCAGATAACAATTTCAATGATGCCTTCAAGGGGAACATCATGACAATTGTGTAATCTTGATTGTTATTGATTAAAAATACTTTGTAGAAGCGTTGTTGTGGCACAACTGATCCAACATTTTATTTTGATGAGAATTGAAGTCAAAAGAACAAAAATAAATAAATGTCGTAGCAGAATTGAAACAACAAAATTGAAATAAGCATAAATGAAATGACAGAAAATGAAACAACAGAAATGGAAAACTAGAAATGTAAAAGTATAAATAAAAAACTACTAATGTAAAAGAAGAAATGAAAACTACTATAATACAAAAACATTCCAACCAGTGTTAAACCCTTCAAGTTGGTTCCACATAATGTTTCAAGTGGGAACCATTAGTGTTGTAGTAAAAACATTGCTCTTGTGAGTCCTTTACAATGTAAGAATTTGCACCTAGGACAAAAGTGATCTTAAAAGGACCTAGCCATAATTTTTGAAACTTTGAATGCCTTCCTCTATCAACATGAGCTAGATCTCACAACAATACCTTCTCATTAAATTTAAAATTGACAACTTTGACACTCTTGTTGAAATATTTTTTAACAGTCTGTTGTCTTCTCTTTATATTATCCAAGGAAAACATCCAAAATTTTGCTCAGCTTAGTAGAAATAAAAGTAGGACCATTGTTTGTAATAATTTCCAAAGGAAGACCAAATCTGGAAAAAATATTATTTTTAAGGAAAGAAATGACTTTCTCATCCTGTGAATGTTTAAGTAGGGCAACTCCATTCCATTTTGTAAAATAGTTTGTGGTTGTCAAGATAAAGACTTGTCCTGATGAAGACTTAGGATTAATAGGACCAATAAATTCCAAAGCCTATTTTGAAAAAGGAAAGTCTAGGAGGATAGGTTGTAAAGGCATCGCTGAAAGGCATTCTTTCCCAACAAATTTCTGACACTTGTCACAAGATATCGAAAAAACATAAGAATCACCAAAGATTGAAGGCCAATAGTATCCTTTTATGATAATATTAAAAGCATTGGTTTAGCAGAAAAATGACCTCCTACATGAATAACAGAATTTGAAGAACCATGAGTTTCTTGCAACAATTTATGTGCATCCTCATTGTTTACACAGCGAAGAAACATACCATCGACATATATTATAAACAATAATTCTTCTATAATGATGTATCTAACAGATTTGAGACGAAGCCTTCTTCTTTGATGAGTGTCTAAGTTATTTGGACATCTTTGATTTTACAAATAGTAAACCAAATTTTTATACCAAGGATGTTCAAACACATGAAGTATTTGATTATCAATGTAGAACAATGTTGATAGAGAACTATCTTGTTCACCAATTTCTTCACTAGTTTCAACATGTTGAGATAAGTGAAGGGATAAGTCACGTCCCTTGGTGGTGTTAGAAGTCACGATAGTTAAATCATACTCCTGGATATTGGCAATCCAATGTGCAAGATTCCCTGAAAGATAAGTCTGTGAGAGAAAAAACCTTACAGTGAGTAAAGGGACTTTTACCAACGTGTGCTTACCTAAGATGAAGTGGAGAAATTTTTCCACAACTTTAACAAGAGAGAAAGCATGCTTTTCAATAAAAGAATATTTAAACTCATCATCAGAAAAGATTTGAATCATGTAAGCCACTGGTTTTTCATTACCTTGGTTATCACCTTGCATGAGGATAGCATAAAATGTTTCCTCTGTAGAATTAGCATATATCATAAATTCTTTCTCAAAATCTAGCTTCGCCAACACCATTGCGGAACTGATTACTTTCTTGATCCCTACAAAATCATTTTCGACATCATATGTCCAAGAAAAGGAACAATATTTCTTAAGAAAATTATGAATTGGATTTACCATTACAACAAAATTAGGAACAAACCTACGAACAAAGTTAATAACACCCATGCAATCTTGAACCTCCTTCTTGGAAGTGGGAGAAGGAAGATTTAGGATAGCGACAATCCTTTTAGGATCAATACTTATTCCTGAATCGAAGATAATGTGTCCAAGGAGATTTCCCTTGGTAACGTAAAAAATATACTTAGAAGGATTTAGTGAAATGCCAAATTTCCTGCATCGCATGAGAATTCTTTTAAGATGACTAAAATGATCTGATCATTTTTTAGAATACACAGTTAAGTCATCAATATAGATCTGAATAATATTTCCAATCAAATCATCAAAATCTGTTTGCATAGATCTTTCAAAAGTGGCACCTGCATTCAATAATCCAAAAGGCATACGTTAATAAGAAAAAGTTCCCCAACGAGTAATAAAAGTGGCTTTATATTTATCTGCCCTTTTTACCTTGATTTGATTGTAACTACAAAACCCATCAAGTAAGGACATCATCTGTGACTCTGCAACTTGCTGCAAAATCATTTCCATATTAGGGAGAGGAAAGTGATCTTTTATACTATCCCTATTCAATGCACTAAAATCTACGCATAATCTGATTTGACCAGTTGTTTTCCGAATGTGAACCAAATTGGAAACCCACCCAGAACACTTAACCGAGAAAATGATCCTAGCCTTCAAGAGTTTTTCCAACTCCTTTCGAATAGTTGCTTCCAGTGCAGCGTTAATGGGTATTTGTTTCTTCCTAACTAGTTTTATTCCCTCCTTGATAGGAATGGCATGTTGTATAAGAGAAGGATCAAAACCACTAAAATCCTCATAAGACCAAGAAAAAACATCTTGAAATTCACCAAGCAGCTTAGCGAACTTCAATTTTTCTTCATCAGAACATTGGACACCTATTTTAACATTCTTTGGAGACTCAGCTGTTCCAATGTTCAAGGAAATGGTTTCACCCACTTTCCTTTTTGACTCCTCTTCTTTATGTTTTTCTTTTTTTCCTACATCACTCGATGAAAATGAAATTTCTATAAGACTCAAGCCTTTCGGAATTTTGTTATCTTCCATCGATATAATTTCCTTAGGTTTATAAGGTTCCATTTGAATGAAATCACATATGCTCTCATCACTAGGAAATACATGCCATGACTCTATGTTGTCAGAGATGTGTGGATGATACAAATATTGAAAGGTACAATCGGGTATTTGTGGAAGAAGTTGCCGAGTAGGAGAGGCTGCAAAAATAGCTAACCTGTTAGCCATTGAGTTCAATTCCCTTTTAACATGAGTGATGTTGAAATATAGTAAGTTCAAGGTAAGTGCCCAAATAGTTTGGGTAAAGCATTTCATTAACTTGTTTCTAGGAGAGTATATCTTACAGACAAGGTTTACAACAAGTTTGGAATCCCCAAAAACTATAAGGTGACCACAACCCATATTATAGGCATTTTCAATGCATAGTAGTAATGCTTCAAATTCAGTGACATTTTTTGTGAAAGAAAACTCTAACCTATAGGAAAATTTATGAATCTTACCCACAGGAGAGTACAAGATAATACCATCTCTGTTTCCTTTATTGGAGTATGAACCATCAAAGTGCATATGCCACATTCCATCCTCTAAGGTTATTTGTTCCAAGGTAGTGTTTTCCTCATCTGCAAAGATGGAATACACTCCTAGGTCCTCCTCGATATACTTCACATTAGGCTGTGGGATGCTTTATATGTAAGGTGAAATTCTCCCCTCTCTTAGGACTATGATGTTTTTACCATTCCTAGGAATGGATAAGTGTGTCCCTTCAAGTGAGAGGTATCCACTTGTCAAATCTTGTCAATATCTTCCTAATATGATCGATTAATTACTCACTGGCATATCTATTACCTGAATATTAAGGGTTGTCATTATTTCAGGATGCACGCACAAAATCAAGGTCATGTCCTTGATTTCACCTATGGTCATTTGTTGTAAACTATTATAAGAGATCATGCTTCTGGAGTTTTGATTTGTACAAGACAATCCTATCTCTTCCATAATAATTTTCGACATTACACTTGGGCTCGAACCGCTGTCAATGAGGCAACAATGGGAAATATTATCCATAATCTTTACAGAAATATAAAAAGGTTTTTTTTTACAGGGTGTCTAAATTTATGTACACCTACTTTATTTACAGATGAATCCTCTTCATCTACCTCTTCAGAGGGGTTGGCTACAATGGAAGATTTTCCTTTCATGAATTTTTTTAGATGCTTTTGTTGTTCAGGGATGAAAACCATGTCCAAGAGGGTTTCATCTTCTTTGATGTCAGCCAACTGATTTAGAATGTTATATTTGGAAGAGGGAAGAGGGGAGGTAGTTCCTTGTTTTTTGGTATCCTTAGGAACCTGAAAAGTGGCAGTTGGTGAAGATGAGCTTGGGCTAGAATAAGTGCGGGGAAGATCATATTTGATTTTTGGAGCATAGGATTTATTCCTAGTATTTATGATCATGACATCTTTTGGCTCTGCAAATTCTAGGACAACAATAGTAGTTTTAGGTCTTTTACCAAATATTTTATCTTTGGAACTCTTCTTTACATCACATATACTTTCCTCATGGTGTTCCTCACAAAATTTACACCAACTACAAGGCATGATATCTTTAGGCTGAAAATTATTTTCATTTGGATTGCTCCAAGGGTAAGAGAGGGGACATTTCCTTTCCGCTCATACACTATCATTCGATTATTCATGTCTTGTACAAGATGTAAGAGGGAGGACATGTTTGTCTATTTAATTGGGTCTCCCCCAGGAAGACCTATTATTTCAAGCAATTCTTCATACTATAAACAAGTGTGGCGTAACCAATGTTATCAATGGTATTTTCCTCAAGCCTATGATGTTAGGGGGAAGGTAATTCATTATAATAGTGAATGAAAGTGGATTGGTTCTGAGGTCGAATGAATTCAGGGATTTGGTTGTATAATTTGGTGAAATGCAAGTTGAAGGGCTTGATAGTCTCACCATCCTTATAAGCGATGTTGTTCTATTCCCGTAACTGATCGGTTGGGATTTTGGATTTCCCACAGGTAGATTTGAACCAATAGACTAACTCCTCCCATGTAGATAAAATATTAGGAGGGAGGTCAAAGAAATCGGTCGTAGCCATCCCTTCAAGGGAATTCAAAAATAATTTCATACAAGTTGTTGTTCCTAAGATTAAAACTAAGGCTTAAAGAATAATGTCATGCATCAAGAATATAAAGGAAAGTTTTGAAGGGTGCTTTTTCTTCTGTTAGTTATATAAGAATTAATCCTCAAATGAAATTAATGAAAGAATAGAACATAGGTCATCTTTTGTCGTCTGAGTTGATTTATAAAATCAAATGATGTGGGAGAAACTTACAAAGCTATTAAACAAAATGAGACATCAATACACGATGAATCTTACCTTGTTCATAGTAGAAGAAAACAAATAATGCACCCTTGAAAGGATATAAGATACAATTATCCAAGTAGATCACATGTCTTGTATTTACTGATAGCAAATATAGAGGAAAAATTGCTTGCTGATTAAACAACCGATAAAATGTGACTACAATAGTAGTAGTACTAAATTGCAACCACTCACATATCAAGGAATGATATAAAGAAAATCTAGAAATATGAGATACATTAGAAACACATAACTCAAACTGCACAAAGGTTGGAATCTCAGTCTGCACTTGTATTAATTCTCACAAAGGAGAGTTTTCTCTATTACATCTGGAAAGAAGCAACTCGTGTTAAGTCTTCAGACTATGTATTTATACAAAAATGTTCTCAACTCTAAGCAGTTGAAATTCTCATAATTTAAAAACAATAAATATTACAATATGTAAAATCTGAAGATTTTCATTTGCATCTTCTCTCTCCCTTCGCCTCATGGCAGAGACGTTTCTTCTTCTTGTCCTCTAGCTCATAAACAACTGGCCTTTAATCATGAACTGTATACACGATATGCACACATTTCCTCATTTGTTTCTAGACGTGATGGCTTTCCCTTGCTCGACACACTGAACACATCGACCTACAAACTACACCACTAACCTGGAAGGTGTTGTTGTGTCATTCACCTCGAAAGTATACAACTTATTTTCTATGTGAGGCAACTTATCTTCCATTCTCTTGGATTCTAAAGATATAAACTGTAGCCTCATACTGGGATTGATTATCCACTTATTAATCTGGATAATGTCAATTCGTTTTAATTGTAGGATTTCGGCTTGGGCTTCTTCCATGACTAATATTCTGTGATTTTCTTGGCCAAACTGTCTAATAATATCTTGGCCCATTGAAATAAAAACCCTCTGCAACTTCATGCATGATCATTACCCAAGATAACAGGAAGTGAGCAGAGTTTTCTTTCCCGAAAAATTATACATAGCATCATGGCTAGATACATCATATGAGAATCTAATGATGCAATGGTGTATATTCCATGAGTGTATGCTCTGAATTTCTCGGGGCTTACCCAACAATACTTGATCAAGTCAGGGTAATTATTTACACCTTGTGGGCACTCTTCTTCATCGAACTCTTTTAATAAAGAGACATTATAAATTTGTTTGAATGCTAGGGACAATTTGTACATCACCTATATATGTTCTTGTCGAAAAGATCCAACAACAACCTTCTGTGAATTGTGGATGGTCCTGGTCGAGACGTCAACATTCTCTAGGTCCTGGCCTATCATGTCGTTATATGACATGAGCCTCGACCATGTGGCTATTTTATGCATCTCTGATTGGGCTACGTATTTGAGCTTCGTCGCCTGATTTTTGATCCCCTCATAATCTAACTCCTATGGAAATTTGCTCAGCTCATATTGTAGGATATCACATACCTGTGTCCAGGTTTTTATGGCCTCCAAAACTCTCGACGATGTGTTTGAGAGGACATTTGTGTTCTGGCTCGAGCTCTCACTAGCTGCTTTAACCATTTTCCGTGGAGCCATGATAGTATTAAACTTAGAGATGTGTTACATGTCACATAAAATGTGCAAAACTTCTTATCTTTCTAAAGCGTAATCTGTGAAAAACGCGAATGGAATTCAGAATGCAATATCTTTTTCACCTTAAGTGCATCAATTTGTGTATACCTTTATTGACAATGTGTTTACTTTCATTAATGAAATTATTTGGGCGGTGTTCCAAGATCTTATTTGAAATAATTTTCTCTAGATAGATTATTAATGCCATTAATGGTTGGTGGTTCGTGATCGGGATATGCTAATTTTCTTTAATATTCAATTAAATCTGCTTAACATTTAAGGCATTTCGAGAGTTCGGGCTTTGTGAATTTAGAATGCGACGGATGGTGCATATCTGAACTCTGAGTGTGCAACGCTATTAATTACCTTTAATTGAGATTAGTTTGGTTTAATATTTCGGGACTTCACGTTTCATAGATTTACAAGTTAGATCTTCTATGGTTTTCCCGAAGGGTCGCTTCCCGCAGTGACATGTCAAAGTTTAGGAAGGTATACATGTATATGGTGACTAGGATCTTTCAAACGCTTTTCACGTATCAGGACTTTGAAGGTGAGGCACGTTGAAATGCCTAAAGTATGAAACTACGAAACTCGAAACTACGAAGTATTCTTTAGTGATTTGACTCTTTAACGAATAGGTGGCTCCATAACTCCTAAGAGATTAGAATCGTTTGATTAGATGGAGGACTTCATCGATGGTGAGAATCAAGTGCACGTTGTTTTTATTTTAAATGGGAAGGAAATATATTTAAAGTCTAAAGTTTAGAAATATATATGTGGTCCAACATAGGCTCCATCTAGGGATCACATCTCCCCGCGAGACGTAGAAGAATAGTAGACCAAGTGCCTTTATTGGGAAATGGAGTCATTGTTTCATTTATGTGAAACACATTTGGAAAAGAATCAAAGTGAGAAAAAGAGTTTCGACTGAAACTTAGAAGACCTTAAAACACATCAAATCATGACCTTCAGTTAGGCTATTTGAAATTCCTCTTTCTTAAAACTGTATTCGGATTTTCTTAAGATAATCAAAGTAAATTTAGCCAAAATTTCAAGTTTTGATCGATTTCGTTTGCATCAAGGTTAAGTATATGTAACATAATTTCTTAGGGGGATCCCTCGTTGGTTCAGAATGTAAATATTACTGAAAAAGAATTAGATGTCAGAGTATATCATGTAGATACGTATGACAACCATACATATATCATAGATATTACTTCATTGATAGTGAGCTTGTTCAGTACCCCAATGAAGTTATCTAATTTTCCCATTGAATTTCCTTTCACCACTTCAATAAGTAATTTTTCATTTAAATGTTGAGATGAGGGAAATCATTTAATGAATTTCCTTTCATCATCTCTCTTTTTCTTCGGGCAAAATGGGGGCAATCGATTTTTCAAATTTCCTTTCACCATTTTCCTTGGACTAGATGGGGGAAATCATTTTATGAATTTCCTTTCACCATCTGTCTTGTATTTTAATACATGAAGTGGGGGAAATCAATCTATATGTAACATACAAGGGATGATACCTGTTTGAGATATTCAAAGGAAAGGTCTGTCATAATTTTTTAGTATACTCTGAAACTAATTTTCTTTCAATCTTCAATACATCTTCACCTATTGAGAAGATTTTATAGGGGATTTTAAATTTTAGGGATCAAACTTGAGCGAACTAGTCAGTTTAAAACTAGGTAAGAGAGATAGAGTTATTACGATTAACCTGAACATACTTTCTTTCAATTAAGTTGAAAGGGATGTACAAATTTTCGCCTAACATTATTGAAGACATGTTTCTGAGTTTTCAGAGTTAAGGTGAAATATTTTCTCTCTGTGAAGACTAGGGAGAGGTATTGAGAATCATAGGAAAATAAAACATAAGGATGGGTAGGATAAAACAAAAAGAATATTCAAATGTTCTGTGTGAACAAGGTCAATATCACACAAACCTCATTGATTCTCATATTTTCTTTAAGGTCTCTTTATTCTATTTTTTTATTTTAATTTTAATTTTATCAAAACTCGGAGAAGACTTTTAGGATTAGGTTGTAATTCTTATATTCCTTTGGTTGTTGATCAGGTGACAATATTTATATGGATGAGACTTATTTAATATTTAGTGAGATCTCCTTGAAAATTTAGCTTAGGTCAGTAGGGTATAAGCTCTTACCTCATATTTTATTTACATTTTCAACCATGTAAACCATTTATTTATCACCTGTTTGAGAGAAAGCTAATGTCCTGAAAAAGTTAGTGTTGGTTTTTGATACATCTTTATCTATAAGCTATCAGCAAGTATTCTGCATAAAAATAAACATGCGAAATGACAAAAACTTCTGAAGAAAAATAAATGATAGGTGATGTTTTTTTTATATTTTTGTTTTTATGAAATCAACAAACCTGGTCGTATTTACAGTAAAAGTAAAAACTTACCAAAGAAAAGAAAAATTGCAAATCAAAACATGAAAATCAAACCGGTATGTACAATGGGAAACTGGGAATCAAATTATTGCATGAAGTCTTTTAGGTAACGCTCGTTGACAGGGGTGTTAAGGATCTTCCCATGAAGGTTTTCTAATAAGACTAAATTATTTCCTTTAGAAGTTGTGATCTTGAAAGGTCCAAACCAGATGTGATCAAACTTGCTGTGATTTCCAACATTTTCTTTTCTAGCATCCCATTTCAACACTAGGTCACCAGGGAGGAACTCTCTATCTTTAGTTTTTTTATCGAACAACGCTTTCATGTTGTCTTGATATTTTTGAAGTTTATCATCCACTTTAGCTCTATTTTGTTGTACTTCAATTAACTAGTTTATTCTTCTGGTAACATCATTAGGCTCCTCCTTCAAGTCTTGCCAAAGATTCATCACAAGAAGAGAAATATTTATGGGGAGGAATATGTCGGTACCGTAAACCATTTGGAAAGGATACATTCTGATTGATTTCTTAGTGTCGATTCGATTTTCCCACAAAGTGTATTTCAAATGAACGTTCCAGGGTTTCTTATTTTTAGTCAACACCTTTTTTCTTATGGTGATTAAGCTCTTATTCGATGATTTGGCTAATCCATTTCCCTGAGGATAGTAGGCTATGGAATGTCATAGTACAATATTGTTCTTTTGACAAAAATTGATCATCGCCATGTATTTGAAGGCTTGGGCATTATCAATAACTATCTTCCAAGGATAGTCGAATCTCGATAAAATATTTTCTTCTAAGAAATTGATCACCATTGAGTCTGTAGAATTTCATGTTGGGATGGCCTCCACCCATTTAGTGAAATATTTTGTGGCAGTCAATATACATTTATGTTGTGTACTTTAATGTGGATGGATTTCTCCGATGAAATCTAGACCCCATTGTTGAAACGAAGCTTCCGTTTTGACTGAAATTAAGGGTAGTGCGGGAAGTTTTTGCTTGCCTAAGAATAGTTGACAAGAGTTACAGGCTCTGACTTTAATATTCATGTCAGTAAACAATTTTGGCCAATAGTATCCAACTCTCAGGATTTTATAGGTCGTTTCTCTCTAGGATTGATGTCCTCCACACACCCCTTCATGAAACTCATTTATGATGTTCTTTGTTTCGGATTCTATTAGGCAACTTAATAAAAAGCCAAGGGGATCCTTCCAATACAGTTGGATGTCAATGATGCAATATTTTACCATGTGCAACTTCAATTTTATCACTTCAGAGGGAGTCATATCACTTGGGCACTAAAGAGTCAAGAGATATGAAACTATGTCGCCATACCAAGCTGAGGAAGATAATTTTTCTTGAATCAGAGTCACAGGCATATGCACATAAAATTATTCTATATATGGAAGGTCTATGTAAGTTTGCAGATGATTTATCCCAAGTGCTCTGAAATTTGATTCAGCTAATAGCTTAGCCAGGCCCTGACCCTTGGCGAGTTTGGTCGGTTTTAACTCAAGGTCGAATTCCTGAATTTTGGCTAACCATCAGTCTCTTTTTCCATCACTGACAAGATGAACCAATATGTCCTTGACCGCGTTGGTTGGTTCATAAGAAATTACCTTGGAATGAAACACATAAGTCCTAAAATCTTTGAGGGATTTCACCATTGTGTATGGCTATTTTTCCAGTATATCATATCTCAACTCCGTGTCTCTGAGAATTTTACTGAAAAATGCTATCAGATGCTCTAAACCTTCATTGTTCTTCTGTAAGAGCACGACCGCGATAGTATGTTCAGAGGTAAATGAAAAAATCAAGAATTCTTTCGTATAATCTGGGCTGGCTAGCATCGGTGCTTCTCCTATCATTTTCTTGATGCATTCAAAGGATTCTTTAGCTTTAGTCAACCATTTGACCTCAGTGTCCTTTTTCAACATATTTGTAATCAATTTAACAATTTCAACAAAGTTTGGAATGAATCTTCTTAAAATAAATATTTTTCCTAAAAAAGATTGGATTTCCTTTCTGTTCATGGGAATATTTATTGTATCTATAGCTTCAACCCTTTTCAGGTCAATTTTGATTCCTTCCCTATATACTATATGGCCCAAGAGTTTACCTTCTTGCATTGCAAAATGAGATTTCTTGGGATTTAGAGACAAACCGAATTTCCGACATTTCTCGAACGTCTGTTTGAGGTGTACCAGGTGCTCTGCATCTGAGTTAGAAAAAATAGTTAGATCATCAAGATCAATAATGACAAAATTATCTCTCTTGTTGAAAAAAGCTATGTCCATTACTCGTTGGAAGGTGGCCCCTGCGTTCATTAGACTGAACGACATTTTATCGTACATCAAAGTACCCCATGGAGTGGTAAACACTGTTTTTTCTTTGTCATCTTTGTGGAATGCAATTTGATTGTAACCTAAAAAGCCATCAATCATAGACATTTTGTTAGCCCCGACCACTTTTTCTAGAACGTGATCCATTTTAGGGAGTGGATAATTATCTTTAAGGGATGATCTGTTTGGGTTCCTGAAATCCACATAGAGTCTAATTTCATCATTCTTCTTCCTGACTGGGACCATGTTGGCTACCCACTCAGAATAACTGAGTGGAACAATAATATTTGCATCAAGGAGTTTTTTTACCTCCCTTCTATCACATGCAGGAGTATAGGGTTTATTTGTCTAAGCTTCTGTCTGAAAGGCTTGATGCCTTGATTTAAAGGGATTTTATGCTCAATGACAATGGCATCATAAGTTTTCAGTTCGTTGTAAGACCAGGAAAAGACATATTTGTATTGTTTGAGTTGTTGGATTACTGAGAGGGGGGGGTGAATAAGTAATAACGTAATATTAATACTTTTTCTTCAAATGTTATATCAAAGTAGAATTATTATCCAATAATGAGCAGTAATAAATAAACAATCACACGCATACACAGTACACCAGTGTTTTACGTGGAAACCCAAATCGGGAAAAAACCACAGAATGTTTTTTCTTATATGTCTTGAAGAATTACATTCATTGGAAGAACCAACTTCCTTTGTTTTCTAGCTGCAACTGGAAGGAGGCTCCAAACCCCTAGTTTCTCAGGATACAACCTGAGGGAAGCTCCAACTCCCCAAATCTCTGGCTACAACCAAAAGGAGTCTACAACCCCCAATGTTCTCCGGCTACAACCGGAAGGTGGCTACAACCACCTGTCCTTGCCCTATCCTGCCACCCTGAAGTAGAAGTAGAATGATGGAACCATTGTCACACTATCACTATGAGATATACCACTGTAAACCTATACCAATAAATATGAACCATGCATCAACCATGCATCAACCTGTACATCAACCTATAATCAACCTGTACCACAAAAAAGTGCATAAACCATGCACCAACCTGTAATCAACATGTACCATAAAAAAGTGCATCAACCATGCACCAACCTATAATCAACCTATACCATAAACAAGTGCATCAACCATGCACCAACCTGTAATAAACATGTACCATAAACAAGTGCATCAACCATGCACCAACCTGTAATCAACCTGTACCATAAACAAGTGCATCCAACCATGTACCAATTATGTACCAATCATGTGTCAACTACTCATCAAATATGTCAAATATGACTCATCAATATGTACCAACATCATCAACTATACACCTCATGTATGTGTGCTAACTCATCAACTACTTGTTTCAACCATGTACTCAACATGTACCTCAACCAAAAGCTCTCATCAATTTCATCATCCAAATATGATTTGTAGCTCTGTAATAGACCTGGTGTATATGATCCCATTCCTACAAACCTTCCTTAACTTTAAAAACAAGAGATTAGCATTTTCATCAAACGTTTCTTTAGTCTCACATGCCTAGTTTTGGATTAGTCAACAACCCTAACTTGAAGTAATCATAACTCTGAACCTGTAATGTATAAAGATCTGAAACTGATTCATAATATTCTTCAGTGTTTTTTATGCAATTCCTCCAGGTGGCACTACTTGGAACCTCTCAGAAAATGCGTTATAGAAAAAATGGCACACCTTGTTAAATTCTGTCTTATTCTAGAGAGCGACCTTGTAAAGCATGCCCCACACAAAATATTTGATGAAACATTCTAAAAATATTACATAGAATACTAAATCCTTTATCCTAACCAACACAATTGGTCTCACTGAATTTGGATATGTTATGAAGAAGTTATGACGTTTTTACCCGAAACACCTGATTTTGACTAGTTTCAGGACTGGCCACAAACCCTATTTTCCACAGAGTGTAAATCCCAAAATACAATGACCCATAAGATGAATTTTTAACCACAGATACTTGGATATGTTTTCTCACTTTCATAGAAATTTCAGGATCTGAATCATTATAGAAAAAAAGTTATAGCGAAAATGGTGAGATGACCTGAAAATAACATACCTTAGAAAGCACCATCAAA
>ML809869.1:38200-50207 GCA_009831015.1 Picea engelmannii
CTACTTAAAACTAACTATTAAACAAACTAACTAAACTACTATTTCTATATATACAAACTACTAACTAATACTATACTAACTCTAACTAATTGAAAAATAACTTATTCACAAAATGTACACTATCTACAATTTACAGATTTAAATAAAACCTGAAAAAATTCGTTTGCATTCTGCCCTAAGACAGAGAAAGATATTTTTTGTTGATTTTATAATTTTATGAACAAGAAATAAAACGAAAACTAACTAAAACTAAACAACTAACATACTAATTCTAACTACATATATATCTAACTAAACTACTAATAAATATACTAAACAAATAAATAACAAACTGACCTGGAAACACTCCAGATTTGTCCTGTGTATGATGATCTTCGAAGCTGATCGGAGGGAGGAAACCCGCACTGAATAATCCAGAAGATTTTCGTAAACGATAGCTGCAATGCTCTTCAATTTTGATTACAGGACAAACAAGACATAAAAATCACAACAATCATATAATTTATAAATCTTAACAATTAGGTAAACCCGTATGCAAAGACTTATACAAAATAATTCAATTGATGAAGAAGAGAAATCTGTCATTCATAAACTGAACCAAGTAATTGCTGTGTTTTTAAATTAGTGAAAGAAATCAGGCATGTATCACATTAATTCAATCATATCATTTTTCAAAGGAATATGATAGCTAAAGTAGTCACTAATCAAATGCAAATTGATAAACATAAACATGAAACAAAATATTGATATTATGAAAGCGAAAGCTGTAGCAGAACATCAACTTATGTCTCAGTTTGTATTAAAAAAACATAGCATGGTTCTCCCACAAGTGAGGATGATCCTTATTACAAAAATAATAAGTATTTATAAGTTTTTCCACAGGGTAAAACCTCCCTGTGGAAGTTATCAAACTGTTTACATAAAATCTGGGAAGATCTCCCAAGTTCAACTAAACTAGGAAACTACAATAAAACTAGAAACACAAATATCCTCTAAACTGTCCATCAAATCCCATGCAATTTGAATTCGCCTGAAAAGGACCAGAAATGAACAAGTTAGAAGGATCTTTTATTAATAAAATAATAAAAATTTAATTCTATAGACTAGCTACAGAATCCTCTGATTCTGTAGCTAGTCTAAAATAAGATATAGAATCAGCATTGAAATTAATTGAAAATCTTGTAAAGAATTCCATTTAATTGACATCCAATAGCCATTTAAAAACGAATTATTTAGTTTGAAATTATTATACCATTCAAAATCAAACAGGATCATAATCAATTAAATGACCACAGAGATAGGCATACTCTGTTTTACCAAGCCGGGTGACAAAATCATATGGAACAACAATGTAATCGTTTCACAACAAATCAAATCCAACAATTGTGAAATTGTTTTGATATCAATTGAAATGATTATAATCAAAACCAATGGCAAGCAACTGTTATGATGCCTTGTCAACAGGAAATATGAATTTGACAAGATCTTTTTCAAATCGTGATAACTGTTAATACAACAAACGATTCATGCCACGAATAGATCAATTCGAACTGGCGCTAAAATCAATTCAAACAAAATTGTAACAGGATCGATCAATTAATAACATAGTTCATAATAGATATCCGATCGTTTGTCATTTCACAATGAGTAAACAATATCGATTGACTTAGATCACAATCGTTCCAATCAAACGAATTATAACCGGGTTTGACCAATTCGTTTCACAAAATTAAAATCAAGCAGAGCATCAATTATAATCCGAATTCAACTCATAAAAATGATCGAACTAACAACAATCCAATCAAGCGAATCAATCGGCTGGGGTTTAGCATAGTTTTCATGAATCGAATCCATTCCATGATTTAGGCGCACTTGCACAGACTTAAATGAGCATATTGTTTTTATAAAGACAGAGTAGTTCACTCCAGATTAAAATCGAACAAAGTTTCATTCCCAATTTAGAAAATCATAGGACACGGCATATTTAAAAATCGTTGACCAATCATCGCATATGGATCATAACGAAATCAAATCTGATCCTGATCGTATTCTAAACTGAACATGAAAAACTTCCTTTTCAAATCAGATACAAACCAAATCCAGTCGAAAACAAACTATCAATTTTGCTAACTCACTCAGGTATACCAACAAATCAGATCCAACGAAAACCAATCAAATCAAAATGAAAATCTATCGGAGTTTAAACTAGGGATGATCAAATCTTATATCCAAAATGAAATTTTGATTTATTTTTAGCAAAGAAACACAATATACAGGAATAACACATTATGAAATATAAACAGAGCTATTCGAAGTATAACAGGGCTATTTGAACACCGAATTTCAATCACGATATTACTCATGGTCATTCACAAAATAAAACATTGTCAAAAATCATACCTGTACAACGACGAGACGACTTGATCATGCCAATTTAGAGTTGATAACTTCCGTAGCCGATTCAACGTTTTTGAAAAGGATCGATCCTGTTGTCTTCTGTTTCTTATCAGCTGCTTGGAGTTGGTCTTTTTGATTGGTCAATAATGCAACTTGGCTATCCAGCGACTGGATTTTTTATTGGAGTATGGGAACATCAATGTAGTATCGTTCCAACCATAAATTGCATTGGTCACAGGAAGACTGTGTGGGGTTTGAAAGAGCAGGGGCGGGTTTAGATATGTGGTTGAGGGTTTCGATAGGCAATTTAATACCAGGGTAGCTAGGGTCATTTCTTAGGCAGGGGGGATGATTTGTCATGAAATCGTAAGGTGGCTCGGGGCACAAACCCTGCGAGTAAGGGTACTCGCTGGCTAAGAATCGTTCCATGTCGGAATACGAATCCTCACTAAGGACAATAGGGTCTCGGTCAGCAGAGGGTTTAGGCTTGTTTCTAGCCATTCTCGAAATGAGACAGGCATTCCTTTTTCCTTTTGTATTAGCAGTAGGGTTTGCCTTGGGATTTTTGCTCGCAGGTTTCTTTGTAGGCTCAGAATTGTCAGTTGCAATGTCTGGTAAGTCAACACCAGGGTTGGACGAGGGTTTAGGTAGTAGGACATGTAAGGGTACATGTGGCTCGGCCTTGGTTTCAATTACCACAGGGTTGTCAACCGGGACAGGGTCTAAATCCTCAAAACCATTACGAGCGATGAAATCTCTCCAGCTATCACCATGCAAACTCAAATGATAAACAACGATAAGCTTAATAAGCCCATGATGGAACAAGCTACTATCAACCTTCTTCCTTTTGAATCTTTTTGACATCTTATATAAGTTGCGTTGAAAGTAGAAAGGCATGCTTAAAGGATACCCTATAAAAATCATCAGCAAACGCAGGTGGTAGAGAAACATGAGCCTGTATCGACCTTCATAGGTCACGAACTACTTGACTAGCATTAATAGGTCGTGCCATCATGGTTTGAGCATAGATATGGGCATACCTTTGTCACACGAGGTGACTTTGCACGAGAGAAACAACAATGTCCATGGCACCTCGTCGACCTTACAATTCTTAAACCAACGCTGTCCCGAGGCAGGTAACCCTGTAGAAGAGCTGATAAACTTCTCATCGATCTCCAACTGTAAATCGCCTACCTTGGCTCTACAACCATCGAAAGTCATGGAAAACTGTTGTGCTACATAGAGGTTAAAACCCTTGAATCGTTGTATAAAGGAGAGCCAACAATTCTCTTCCAAGTCCTTCCAGGCATTGTCAAACATTAACAGGGCCTAGTTTCCATTTGTCTCGATTCGCACGACTGGTGCCATGGAGCTGAGCACATGGTAAGCTGAGGGTTTGGATCATAACACACACAGGAGCAGAGCTACCCGAGCTAACAAAAGTGAACGGGCAAAAGGGATAGGCATAAATTCCATCATGCAAACGTGGTGGAGCTTATCTCTGCCATGAAAAATAGTAATTGCCAAAGTACAACCGCCGATTTACATATTAGTTCAACCCATTATAGCATAGTTCAACAGTCATATCAATTGGCCGACTAATGAATCAAATGGAAAGTGTAAACCAACGCGCAAAATCAACGTTATACCAAAGTTTATAACCACCAACATTCAAATTGAAATCAAAATCAAATATTAACCATGCGCCAATGTGTATTCATATAATCAACCAACCAATAGTTATGAAAACATTAACATAGGGATTATATTAAAAATATATGTATGAAAGATTTAAACATAATACCCATATATCTTATGAAACCAAAGGTTAAGTAGGTCGAATAAAAAACCAATCCAAATACCAATGCATTACACACTTAATGAAACCGAGTCACACCATTAATACGAAGCATGAGTACTGCTCAAAGGATATTGCCAGCTGTATAACGATAAGTGCAATGAAAGCGCAATAGGCATATTGAGAAGAAAGACAACGACAGTTCTGGTAGTGATTTTAAGCGACTTCGAAAGACTAAGTTTTCACGCTTACAGCCGTGAAAACAAAACGAAGATAAATGTGCAAATGTCGCAAAAAATAAAATGTCGTTTATTGAAAAATGTGACGAAAAATTAATGTTTGCAAAACATTGGTGTAGGCAGCTTATAAAACAATGGAAAAATGTGGATTGGCTGCCAACAATGGCGACACACTGGTAGAAGTAGTTATCTCTATCAAAAGAAACAAATTCAGATTAGGACAACAAAGAAAATTTCAACTCAAAATAACAACGAGAAAATCGTATAAACATCATCGTTAACCATCTTTTCTAGTAGTGTCTTAAAGATGAAAATTGATAACAATATTAAGATCAGCAAGTCATGATATTAAAGATAAAATCTCCAATACTGTTAGCATAGCCACTGCTGCCAACAGGCATCCATAGCCTCGACAGGGTTGCCATTTAACCCACTCTAACATCTGTATCCTGCCAAGAAGTTCTGGATCAGAATAAAGGACATTAAAGAGGTTCCTTTTTTGCAAATTTTCATAAACCCGACATTGCTTCGCTGCCAGCGGGCCTGTTCAGTACCCCGGTGAAGTTGTCTTGGCGCCATGCATGCATTTACCCACTGCCAACAGACCTGTTCAGTATCCCGGCGGGTTTACAAGCACTTCCCACAGCTCTTATTCATAATTTTTGTTTTTTTATTCATAGATATATAGTTGAGTGGGGTGACGCTGAAAATCATGATATTTTAACATATTTTTTAGACCTCAACAGAATTTTTTAGAACTGTCCTTTATTTAGATCCAGAGATGTTTTATTTACAAAAACAACTTCCTAAGGCAGGGATACATCCTCTGAGTCATTCCTTTACAGAAAAGGGACAATGTAAAAAGATAATAGATGATTATGACAAGATTTTCTCAGAGATTGAAATCAATAGACTTCTTTCAAACAACAGACTTTTCCAACATAGATATCAATTTCAACAATATATCATTGATGTTTGTACAATTTTTTCAGAAGTTATTTCAGCGAAGAAAAATTCTATTGTCTTTGTCTGAATAGTTCAGTGTATAGGTATGTGTATTTTCAAAGAAAACAGAAACTGATAAATTAAAATCAAAATAAAAAACAGAAGAAAATGAAAAAGAAAATAAAAGCAAAATATATACATAATAAACAAAGGTAGTAATCAAGCAAAGTATATTTTCAGGGCTTGACCATTCACTGGATAGGTGTCAAGCTTCCCTTCAAGATTCTGCAATCGAAAAGAACTAGGACCCAATTTTTCAGCAATTAAAAATGGTCCAAGCCATAAGTTTTGAAATTTCGTGTGCTCTCCCTTTCCCTCGTGTGGTTTGTCCCACTTCAAGACGAGATCACCTACTTCAAAATTCCTATTAGAAGCGGAATTAGAATCAAACCAGCTTTTAATCAATTGTTGATGTTGATCTAACTTATGTTTAGCTTGGGCTCTTACCTCTTCCAACTTCATCAAAGTGTTAATTCGGTTTTCTAGAGGGGGACAATCTTCTTCTTGAACTTTCTGTGATAACTGAAGTGAAGGAAGAAGAATGTGAGGTGGAAGAATAGCTTCTCTGCCATAAACGAGAAAAAAGGGGGAGTTACCTACAACAGATTTAGGTGTTACCCTATCAACCCACAACGTGTTTAATAGTGCATTGTGTCAATTCTTGTGATTTTCAACCACGGTTCTCTTGATTATTTTGATCAAGTTCTTGTTTGTTGATTCTGCCAATCCGTTTCCCTGAGGGTAATAACTAGCAGAATACTTCAGCTTAATTCTTTTTTCCAAAACGGACTCGATCATGTCAAGAGAGGAAAAGTAAGAAGCATTATCGAAAACTAAACAGTCAGGGATACCGAAACGAGTGATAATGTTCGAATTTAGAAAGGCAATAACCTAACTGGTGTTGACAGTTCTTAATGTCGTGGCTTCAGACCATCGTGTAAAGTAATCCGTGGCTGTCAAAATAAACTTGTGCTATTGCAAGGATGGAGGGTTGATTGGACCTATGATATCAAGGCCCCACTGCTGAAAAGGAGAATCTACTGTAACGGGCTGCAAAGGAAAGGCTGGTTTTTGCAACCGCCCTGATGCTTTTTGACAGATGATACATTTACGACACAAGGTATGGGTGTCTCTGAAAAGCATGGGCCAGTAATAACCGGCTCTTAGAACTTTATGAGCAGTGGTGTCACCACCAAAGTGACTGCCAGCTTCTCCTGCATGCAACTCTAGCAAGACTTTCTCTTCTTCGTCTTTTTCAAGACAACGCATCAGTACGCCGTCAGAATTCTGACGAAACAGGATACCATTAACCAGATGAAAGGAGGCAGAATTTAATCTCAACACTCTTCTCTTAGCGGGATCTAAGTGACGGGGGGCTGACCCATGTTCAAGACAGAATCTGATATCGTCGTACCAAGGACTAACAAGGCTTTGTGCGCAACAGATTAGACTTTGATCACTTTGTCCTAGGTTTTGCGTGTCACTTTATTCTTCCTATCCTTCTTCTGAATCAACAACTAACTTACATAACCCTTGGCCTCTCACAATCTGAGCTGGGGTAATTTCTAAGTCATACTCCTACAAGGAGGTGACCCAGTTAGCTCTCTTTTCTCCTAGCTCCTTTTGCACTAACAAGTTCCTTACGGTTGGGTAGGGGACAATGACTTTCGTCCTTGACTTCAAAAGATAGGACCGGAAATGCTTAACTGCTTTGAAAACAATGTAGGCTTGCTGATCAATCGCTGGGTAATTAATTTCAACACCTTTGAAAGCAGAGCTCATAAAGGTGATGGGTACTTCGTTGTTCTCATCATTCTTCTGAGTTAGGACGGCGGCATAGGAATGGTCAGAAGAAAAAGTGTAGAGTGTAAAGTCTTGTGAGAAATCTGGGCTCATGAGAGATGGAGCGTCTATTATGGACTTCTTTATTGCAATACAAGCTTGGTTTTCTAGGGATCCCCAGTGATATTGGGTGTCTTTCTTAATCAAATTCTACAAGGGTCTGACCATTTCAGAGAAGCTGGGGACAAATCTTCTCACAAAGTTAATCTGGCCTAAGAAAGACTGCATAGATTTTTTGGATGTAGGAGGGGTAAGTTTTGCGATGAATTGAGTCCTCTCGGGGTCAATAATCATTCCTTCGCTAAACACAATGAATCCTAGGATTTTACCCTATTCTACTGCAAAGATGGACTTTTTAGGATTGAGGGAGATGTCGTACTTACGACATCGCAGTAGGACGACTCGTAAGTGAGATAGATGATCGTTTTTGTTTTTAGAAAATACAGTCACATCATCTAAGTAAACTACGACAGACTTATTAGTTAAGCCTCGGAAAGCAATGTCCATTGCTCTCTGAAAAGTGGCACTGGCATTAATTAATCCAAAAGGCATTTTGCGATAAGCATAAGTGCCCCACGGGGTACGGAAGGTAGTTTTTAGTTGGTCTGGCGGAGACATCAGGACTTGGTTGTATCCAGAGAAACCATCCAGTAAGGATAGCCTCTCGGAACTAGATACCTGTTGAAGGATCTGTTCCATGGGTGGGACGGGATAGTTATCTTTGTCAAACGCTCTATTGAGGTTTCAGAAATCGACGCAAAGTTGGATTTCTCCATTTTTCTTCCGGACTGGGACAAGGTTGGAAACCCATTGAGTGTGCCTAACAGGAAAAATTATTTTATCATTAAGGAGCTTATTCAATTCTTTTTGAACGGTCGGTTCTAGTTTAGGGTGCATTTTCCTCAGTTTCTGTTGGAAGGGTAAGGTTTGGGGCTTCATCGGGATGACATGCTGTATGATATTAGGATCGAAAGTTTTAATATCATCATACGTCAATGCAAAGACATCTTTAAATTCCTTGAATAATTTAATGAAAGCGGCTTTTTCTTGTTGAGAACATCCCAAGACTAAGTTAATGCACTGAGGGTTTTCATTGGTTCCTAGGTTTACTTTTTCATAAGACAATGAGGAACTATTGGTTTTACAGTTGACCATCTTTTTAAATTTATCTTCAAAATCATAAAACTTCTCTAATCTGACTACAGATTTTGGGATCGAGTTTACGATATCCGATAGATCTTCAACAGTTTTCGGATCAGGTGTTACCATAAAATCGTGCAAATTGTCGTCGTGCGTGCGTTCATCTATCACCACACCTTGAAAGGTTTCTTCCATGTGAAAAAAGTCAATGATCTACTGATCATCGTCAAATACTCTCCAGTTTTTGATGTTGTCGGGAACGGATGGCCGAAACAACAACTCAATGGAGAATGCGTCTGGGGACAAGCCTTCTGCAGGAAGGAGTTTAGAAGCTACATTAGCTAATAGATCTGCTTCAGAGTTGTTTAATATAGGAATGAAATTTATATCGAAAGCAACAAATTTATTTATTAAATTCCATACCTCAGACTGGTAGCTCTTGAGATGCGGAGAAAGACAGTGGATAGAATTTCTTACCTGTCTAACCACTATTTCAGAGTCGCCAAATACAATCAGGTTTTGAATGTTCATATCCAGAGCTTTTCTGAGACCTTGCAGCAAAGCCTCATATTCTGCAGTATTATTAGTACATTCAAATTCTAGTCTACATGCAATCATCGTCTTGTTACCTACCAGATCGATAATGACGCAGCCTGCCCCAGCTCCTTCTTTAGACTTAGACCTGTCGAAATACAGAGACCAAATTTGATTTGTATCAGGTACATGGGACTGTTGCGTGGAAGCGATTGGCTGTGCATATGTTGCAATATCGGACTGTTGCTCTGGATTGATGATAGGCGAAACCTCTTCCATGAAGTTGCCAAAGAAGGTGTCCATCCCTTGTACTTCAGGTGAATCAACAGAAGGTGTGAATGGTTCGTTAGGATCGTTCAAATCTTTGACCGTGAACTTAAGATAGCGTTCACGATTCACCCTGATCTTGTTAGGCTTTCCGTTCTCTGGAAGCCATAAGTGAGACCAATCCGTCGCGAAGTAACCATGTAGCTACTCCGACCAGTCCCTACTTAAAAATAGACCATACACTTCTGGAATATCCACGACAATTATATCAATAATTTGATGAACCTTGGGGTTAGATGATAATCTGATAAGCACATTTTTTAGTTCACCTATAACTTTGACATTGGTCCGATCAAGTTGTATGATTTTTAAAGTCGAGGGTTCTACTTCAGCATTAATCTTCTGGCAAAGAGACCAAGGCATCACATTGGATGACGCCCCTGAGTCCACCATACAATTGTGCACATTTCTATTAAAAATCTCGAAAGTCAACAAGAAAGGAGGTACATTTTTGTGAGTACTAAGAGTGGTAGTTTGTGGCTTTTTACTCGCATTTTCTAAAGCTACTTTATCTACATTATTTACATTATTTACATTACTTACAGGAAGACTTCCTTTATCTTGAGGATCAGGATTATTTTTAGTGGAAGTTTTCTGGGGGGATTTGTTTTGCACAACCTTGTTACCATTAGAATTACCATTTTTTCCATTCTCAGAAATATTTTGCAACATTTTTTGTAACAAAAATGGAAACTTCAATAACTCATAAATAGAAATGTTAGCCCTTAAATTTTTAAGATCTTCAACAACATCATAATCTAAGTTGGGGCTCACATTACTCTATTTGGTCTCAACTGATTTAGATTGCTTTGGAGAGGAAGTTGTAGTATTTTTGGAAGAAGGTTTGTTTGTTGTCTTACTCCTAGTGTTATAAGGATGAACTGTCTCGAAGTTAGATTGAAAGATGCTATCCGAGAAGTGTCCAAAAATGTTTGGAGAAGACTCTTCTTCTTGGACTGTCTCTTGTTCAACGACCTCCTCAGGGATCTCAGGAGGCGTCAAGTTATCTTGGGCTTCTAGAATTGTTTGAAGAGCACATTGCAAGCTTTCTAGATTTAGGCCTTCGATGGTTGTGTTAGGTTGGTTGGTGGGAAAAGGATTTCGGAAAGGAGGTTTGTAGGGTCCTTTGCTCGAGGAAGCTTCTTTGGTCGACCTTTTTAAGTCTATAACTTTATTCGACAGTTTTTGAACAACTTTGGTTAAGTTTTCCAAATCAGAGTTTTCAGGTTGTGTTTTACTTTGAGTAGGTCTAGGGAGGATTTCAATCTTCTTTTTGGAAGAAGAACTAGTCTCAGGTTCATTGCTAGTAGATTCCTTAATACTGAGTATGTCTTTTTCAATCTGGCTGGCCTCCTCGAAGGCTTCTAGCAACGTGGATTTCTTAGATTGTTTAAACCAAATAGCTATACTCTGGTGCAAAGCTTTAGTGTAGTAATCTATTATAAGACTCTTAGCAGGCATGGAATCTGTAGGGATTCAGTTTTTGAGTGTTAATAATCTTTGATTAAAATCTTTAACTTTTTCTTTTGGGTTCATTTTTAAGCTTGAAAGATCCATGACTAGGACTTCTGGAGGCTTACCGTCTCCAAACTTTTCCAAAAAGCATGACTCAAACTTTTACCAAGACACGATGGTATGGGGCTGCTGGGAAAAGTACCACGTGGATGCATTACCCTCAAAAGTATAAGGGAACAACCTACAGACAATGTCTTCATGCTCGACATTGCAGAGTCTAATGGCTAACATAAACTTTTTAATGTGATCTTTAGCAATCTGTTTTGAATCAGGATCAAACTTGGGGAGCCATTTCTCCGGGTGTTTAGGTAAAGGGTGTTGAGCCCCAGGTACAGCTACAACATCCTGATCAAGACAGGGTCTAGTAGGGTTGTTCTAATTTTCCATTGGGGTAGTGGGTGTGGAAGGCTGGGAAGGTGAATTGCCTTCGTTAGAGGAGTCTCCTCCAGAAGAGGAAGGAGATGATGGAGGAGGTGAAGGAGGTATCCCAGATCCTCCTCTAGCAGGATTTAGGTTTGGATCTGTAGGATTCACAGTGAGGTTAGTGTCACCTAATTGTTCTTTGATATCAGAGAAGTCCAAAGGTTGACCTCACAGATGGTTTGGTTGCCTCAAACGAGCTAAGGCACTATGTGTTTTAATAAGAGATTGACGAACAATATCTTGTATGTCACCACCTGTAGGATTATGGGTTGCTTCCTCAACTGTGATCTGTGGATCGTCGGTTGAAGTAGTTTCTATTTGAAGGGGAATATTATCGTGTGAACGGATTCTAGTCACTATAGGTGAGCGATTACGGGGTGGAGGAGTCTTGCGACCACCTCGTGCCATTAATTAAGTTCAGGTCCTCCTTCTAGTGCCATTTGTTGACGGGCGAAATCGACCTTCCGTCAACTGAGAGAGTGGAACTGGTCCGGGGTTGTCTAATAACCGAAGCCGTTTGGGATGAACCACCCTGACGGGTTTAGTGGCTCCGTTAGTTGATCTAAGGTCCTAATAAAAAAAAAAGAAAACCAATATAAACTAACTAATCTAACTAAAACTAAATAAAACAAACTAATAAACTGATAATAAATAAAACAAACTAATAAACTAATCTACTTAAAACTAACTATTAAACAAACTAACTAAACTACTATTTCTATATATACAAACTACTAACTAATACTATACTAACTCTAACTAATTGAAAAATAACTTATTCACAAAA